>JACWQW010000137.1:0-105796 GCA_014849355.1 Cryphonectria radicalis | reverse complement strand
CCCCCCCCCCCCCCCCCCCCCCCCCCCCCCCCCCCCCCCCCCCCCCCCCCGGCCCCCCCCCCCCCCCCCAAGGAGGATGGATGGATGGATGGATGGATGTTGACCGTGCGCCGCCCGGCCTAGCGGTATGACTTACCGAGCTGTCAAAATTATTTTGTTCCCATCTCGCCGGGAAAGTAGTTGATTATTACTGGGTGTTGTGCTGTTCCTGGCCTGGTGGCCCTCTTTCCCTCCCGCACATTCCGGACGGGGCAATGCCGTGAAATCCATACTTTCCGCTCCCTGCTCTGCCTTTTTTCCGCTGCCTCTCGAAATCGTCAGGTTCTTTGGTTTTTGGGGGAATGGGGGGGCGGGTTTTTCTTCTTTCTTCAGGAACAGGGCAAACCTCCGTTGTGTGTCTGCCGACGGCCCTTGCCCTGTGCTGTGGGGGCAAACCCCCGCTCACCCCCCCCCCTTTTTTTTTCCTGTATTTTTTTCCTTCTTCTCTCTCTTCGTCTTCTGTTGGTATGTATGTACATACGTGCACAGGAAACCAAATATAGAACCTGCTTCTATTACATCGTACATAATATGAACTACGTAAGAAGATCAGCAGGAGGCGGAGGCTGAGTGAGCGTATGCACACATCTGAGAGAAAGAAGGGGCTCTTTAGTTGCTTCTTGTTGTCTCAAGATGAGTAGTCTCCCAACCTACCAGACGACCCCCTTCCAGAGAGGGTCAGGCCCAAAGTGGGGTGAAAGCCCTTGATTAAGTTTTTTTTTTTTTTTTTGGTGGCTGCATATCGACAATCGAAGGGCTCCATGTGCGATACTATGTACTTTACCGCCGAGCTTTTTAGGAGAGGAAGCCTCCACTGAGGCTTGCAGGCGCTCCCAGCTCATGTACCGTAGTACAAAGCAGCAGCTGGGGCCATGCCTGCATGGTACTGCCCCGCATTCTTGCAAGGTTCTTACCTGTTTATCGCTGGGCCTTGACAAAGGGCCCGCTTACGGATCTCGAGAAGCATCTGATCGAGGGCCTGGCATGCCTGGGCAGGCACGCTTGGGGGGGGGGATGGTGGGCGGGGGAACCACTAATCCAAAGCCGATGGCGGGGCATACGGAAAAAGCGGCGCGCAGGGGAAGAAAAAAGAAAAAGAACCCGAATACGTCAAAAGATATCGCACACAACTAACTCGATTGTAGCACGTTACATCACAGACACAAGAGGCCACGGATTTTTTCTCACCTGCATCTTCTCTCCATTGCACTCACGGAAGAACCCGATCTTTCCAAGTCTACGCCACCGTCGACGAAACCCACGACGCACCTTTCATCTTATCTGAGGTGCAGCGAGTATCGCCTCGTCCAGACCCATCTCCTCGTCACCGAGCTCCACTCCACTCTCAACTCAAGTCAAGCCCTCTCTGTGACACCACACACACTCTCTCTCTCTCTTCCTCTCGGCGCCGAAGCACGACACCAATCCGACACACGTCGTCAACCTTTCCTTCGTATCCTCGAACTGGGTGGGTTTTTTGTTGTTTTTTTTAAAAAAAAAAAAATCAACCATGGCGATGAGCGGGGAGCTGCAGAATGCCAACCCTACCATCATCAATCCCTCGGAGCTTCCCACCCGGAGGCGCGCAAAGATGAAGGCAGATGGCCGTGGCAAAGGCGAGGACGTCACTACTGCCTTCATGCCAGATCGCGAGTGGGATTCTTCCTTTGAGCAGGTGAGCGTCTTTGGTCATGCCGCAGGCCTCACTGGCTATGATGGCGACGCTGAGGAAGACGAGAAAGAGGATCCAATCGATGAGCAGGAAATTTTTGGTATGTTCCCTTTCTCCACACCGGCATTGTCATCTGTTGGACCTTGGTCACATTACCTGCACCGGGCTCTTTGTGGAAGTGTGCACACGCTAAACGCACCACAGACCTCATCTCCACCATCTCCGACCCAGAACACCCCCTCACGCTCGGCCAGCTGGCAGTGGTCAACCTGCAAGACATCCACATCGACCCCCCGCCGACTCCAGGGAAGGGGCCGGACCTAGACGTCATCACCACGGTCACGGTCGAGCTCACCCCGACCGTGAACCACTGCAGCCTGGCCACCATCATCGGCCTGGCTGTGCGGGTCCGCCTGGACGCGTGTCTGCCCCCGAACTACAGGCTCGACATCAGGATGAAGCAGGGCTCGCACGCGCAGGACACGCAGATCGATAAGCAGCTTGCCGATAAAGAGCGCATTGCCGCCGCCCTGGAGAACGATACGCTCAAGCGAACACTGGACACCATGATGGAGACGTGCATCAAGATCTACGACAGTGGTGAGGAGGAGGCGAAGGCATGAAAACAAGAAAGATGACAAAGAAGGAAAAAAAAAGAGGACTGAGAACACACCCAAGAGACATGTCAGTTTTTCTGCAGAGCAATGTTGATGCACACAGTGCAGCGCTGCGCCGTGACCTCCTGGGAGATGTCAGCTGGTCGTTGGATTGCATACTATGTGGGCCGTCTGCTCTCCGCACTCGATCTTGGAAGATGCGGTGTGCACTGAATTCTGATGGTCACGAGAACAGAACAGAGCTTTAGAGCGTCTACACACCACCGGCGCGAGGTTATCCCAGCTGAACCGCACCGGCAGTCGCCCGATCCTCTCAAACGAGATGCGAGTTCTGCATGCCAGAGGCGAGGCACTCACATAGAGTTGTTTGCGAGTCATTCTCTATTCGAGACGCCTGGAGGGAGCGAGGCTGATGATGCCCTTCTTCTTGCGCATACATATGCTTCGACCGAGATTCGACCCGAAGGTCTAGCTTAGTGCGATCCCTCAGGATTATGATCGGAAGCGGAACGGTCTATCCCAAGGTGCTAAGCGTAGCCCGGGCAGACGATCTTCCTCTTGGCTTGAGGTTGCCGGTTTTGACAAGAGTCCTAGATCATAACTCAATTCTTTTTGGTCCTATTGTAGCTAGTGTCAGACAATGTACTGATGTGTTGCCGTATGTGGCATGGGATCTGGGTGCACATTTCATTTGGAGAAGACTATTTCGGATTCTTGGGGGGGACCACAATTTCTTGTTGGCCTCTGAACCATTGACGACCCGTCCCCCATCATCACCTGTCCTGTACTACCTACCCATAAACTCTCTCTGTCCTATATACCATGACAAACATTATGTCTGGGCGATCTGTCGAGATCTCGGAGCTCACTGCCTCACACCGACAAGTCCGCCGAACCGGTTCGCGCTACCCGCCGATCGTCAGGAACCCGATCGCCAGGATCCCGATCGTGCCGACCGAACCTTCGCGGGACGGCTCCCCGCCCTTGCTGCTTTACGCTTCCGTCGTCGACCTTTGTTGCCGTTGTTGCCGTCCTGCCTACTCTGCCTGCTCAGGGGATCCTTTCCCCGTCACGAACGAGGTGGGGGGGGGGGGGCGTAAGAGTAGATAGATTCACTCCCCCTCTTGGGATGCTACCAAAAAAGTAAAAACTCCCCTACACGCTGCTACCTTTTTTTCATCACGATATATAGTACTGCACGGTGCCCGCCCTCGGCCGCCACCCACCCCCCTTCCCTCCCCCTGACTGACAGTGCGTAGCAGAACGTTTGATCGGCGGCATCCAGCATGAACTTGTGGTTCGATGATGATGTCGGTGCGGGCGTGGCAAAGGAAGCTCTGCGTCTGTGTGGGAGCCTGTACACTTCGTAAGCCCCCCTCATTTTCTCTCTCTCTCTCTCTCTCTCTCTAAAAAAAAAAAAAAAAAAACCATCGCCTTTGATGTTACGTCCCAAACTTTAAGTCGGGTGAAACTAATCGGTTTTCTGAGGTCTTTTTCCGACCGCACGGTTCTTGGGGGTACAGTAGATTGTATGCATGCATGCATGCATGGATTGAGCGGGGAACTTTGAGCGCCAGAACACAAACAAGGCAGTGATAGAATCCAAGAGAGCTTGTTTCCTTCTGCCTCTTTTGCTTGCTCACTTCATCCATCATTGTTTCTTCTCCTCCTTCTTCCACACCCGAGTCAGAGGGACTGACTGCCCTTGGCCAGCAACCCAGGTTCACCCTGTTGACGATCAGGTCACCTGATTAAGCGATATATACCATATAGTATGATCAACATTGAAGAAGAAGAAAACGATGGCCCTTGTCATCCGAAAGCGAGGCCGCTACTCCCTTTTTCTCTTCCCCCCCCTCCCCCCCCCAAACATACTTTGCATAGTGTGTGTCCAACGCCACGGTCAGGCCGCTACGTGGACAAGAGCACCACCACCACACGAACAAGAAAAAGTCCGTCCGTCAAAGGTCCTTGTCCCCAAGGGCCCCAAAAAGAGTGGGTGGGGGGGGGGGCGGCGGGCGAGGGGGTGCCAAGCTTGCCAGGACGGCAGCAGGTATAGCGCGACACATGTTGGGGTCCCATGTGTGCGCGTCCAGGAACAAGGCTTTTGTGTGAAATTCCACCTCCCTGGCTGTCTGTTTGTCGTTTTCTTTCTTTCTCTCTGTTCCTTTCCTCCTCCTCTCTGTTCCCTGACATGCCTGGCGTTTATCCGAACGGACGTGGGGTACCCGAAAACGGAGAATCTCTCCAGAATCGTCGAAATAAGACTTATGTTGGATGGAAAATAACAAGTGAACAGTAAGTGTACAAACTCTTTAGACAAGAAGACGTGGCGTGGTAAATAGTGGTGATAGCCTAGTGGCGGCGCGTTACCGCTCCTTCTTCTCCTCTCTCTCTTCTTTCTGCTCTTCCTTCCTTCCATCATCTCCCCCCCCTCTCTCTCTGTCTCTCTTTCCTTCTCTTCAAGGCCCCGCAATGAAACCCACACTGTCCATACCCATAGCACCTTCCCTACTGCTGCTGCTTGCTGCAACTAGTCGCGCCGCTAAATTTCCCGCTCTTGCTCATGGACCGTGGATTAGCGGGATTTTCCCCTAAGAGGATGGGATGGGTCCTCTTTGTTCCTCTTCTCTATCTTCTTTTGTCTCTCTCTCTCTCTCTCTCTCTCGTTCGATTCTACTATGAGTCTTTTAGTCTTTCTCAATCCGAGATAGGCACGTGCTAAGTAAAGTAAGCTTGTTCAGCTGCGGGTCGTGGCTCGCGGCGATGGCGACGGCGACAGGTGACACGGTCAACGCTTCGTAGCGATTTCGAGCTGTAGACATGCAGGCAGGCAGGCAGGCAGGCAGGCAGGCAGGCAGGCATGCCGCGTCCTAGGTCATGGTAGCATTGTGGGCGCTCCAAGTGTCAAAAAAAGACGGGACGGGTGTGTGGGCGTGCCGAATTTGAGCGCGGGAGGGGTGGACGGGGCTGCAGCGGCAAGCTGGGTAATAATATGCAAAACACATGGGCGTCTTGTGTGGGAGGAGGTTGACATCCGGGTCTGCTTTGGGGCATGTGCTTCGCGCGGGCAGGGCTGCTGCTGGGTCGCCGTCCACGGTAGTATTGGCTTACTTGACGGCGCCGAGATTCTACCTTGGAGGGGGGGGGGGAGGGGGCGGGTGTCCAGGGAAGCGAGCAGAGAAAAAGAAAATTACAACATTTCTTTCCAGGGACTCTCTCCAATCTAGGCCAGACAATATTCAGAAAATGTGACCATAGACCCCAAGAGGCTGACCGAGGTTGAGAAACGTCTCTAATCAGCCGACGAACAGTGAGTGGTGTGTACTGTATGTATACGTGGGCGGCAGGGCGTCCGTCAATCGCTCTATCCGAAACGCCATGCATGATTGCCCGTCTTGTCTTGTTTGGACTGATGTTCTTCTGCATCTATCCCTTCTAAAAGGGGTGGAAACAAGAAAAGTAAATTGCCGTTCTAAGCGTCGACGGCAGTTTCTCCATCTTGCACAAAACCGTACTGTTTTCTTTTTTTTTTTTTGGGGGGGGGGGGGCACATGAGCAGAGCTGAGAGATTGTTGGTGTGCGACAAGGCGGTTCGTGCCCCGGCGATTGCTCTCTTTCGAGCTGGGCTGAGGAAAAATCCCGGGTATAGGGCCGACGCGCACACCTTACTTGCCTGCCTTTCTGGGCGAGACCTGTTGTATAGTTTCTCGAACCCCAGCAGCGACACGCACGACAGCTCTCTCATCTTGGGGTTGCTCGGCATGCCTGCGTGCCAGGGCCCTGAACGTGGCAAATCTGCACGCCGAGTCTGGACCACCGCACCACCGGCAGCCCCCCCCCCCCTCTCCCCTCTCTCTCCTCCCGAGGCAGGGCGAGACGAGACGCCTCTACACACACGTCTGGGGCCAGCATGTGGCAATATGAACCCGTTAAAGGAAGGTAGATTACCTATTCCTGACACCTCTCTCTCTCTCTCTCTCCCCCACGCCAGTCACCATCTCTAGACATCCCCAAGCGCACCACTCGCAAGCATGTCCTGATAGAAGTCCGGCTCTAGGAATTTGGCCACAGATACATCCTCGCTGAGACCTTTCCTCCGGCGCGTCTTGAGCACAAAGTCGCGGGCCGTCGCCTGCGCACTGGCAGGCTGCAGGGGACGTAACACAACGTCCCTGTCGAGCGGATCGCCGGGCACGATGTTCCACCTGTCAAAGACCAGGGCCACCATCGCGCCCTGCGTGTTGATGCGCAGGTCCGTCTCGAACCCGAACGAGTCGATCACGGGCAGCAGCCCGTCCACACGGTACAATGGGGTCCCCACGATCGGGCCGTCGCTGAGGACGTGGCCGCGCCGCCTCGCCAGCAGTGTGCATAAGGTCGATACCGCCTCCTGGTTACCCGTCATCGCGACCGAGTACATGGGCTCCATCAGGCGCGGTGACGCCATCAGAAAGGACGAGTAGCATGCTCGCCGGGCAGTGGGGATGATCTGGCCACCTCCCCGGAAGATCGCCTCAGGGGCCAAGGAGATATCTGTGATCTTGAACTTTGTGTTACGTATAGCTGTAACCATCTTTTGGTTAGCCTCTGTGGAGAAAGTAGAGCTAGGTACAGGTATGCCATGATACGTATGCAGGCGACGTGCATAAATCACACGCACACAGGGGCGTAACATTGAAGGGGAAACAAAAGATATGTAAGGGACAAGCCGCAAGGGGTTCGGTTTAGGGAAGGGGAGGGTGTGGGGGGGGGGGAGGCAGTCATTCAATTGTGCGACTGGCACAAGCGGACCCGTGGGAGCCTTTTTCTTCTTTTTCTTCTTTTTTTTTTCTTCTTCTTCTCTTCCCAACTCCCACAGGAAGGCAGCGCGTAGAGGTCAACCCATGTTGGGTCATAACATCCCTCACAGATTGTAGATACTTGAGTAAAAATTGGCACCCTATTCTCAGCCGTAGCCTGTTTGAGAAGGTGGACAGCTCCCGCGCCACAATTGTGCCACGGCAGTGGAAGCGATAAGCAACGGAAGGGGCGGCTAAGGATGCAGACGAGCATGCAACACCAGGTGATGTGGGTGGGGGGCCAGGGTTCTCAATAGGAAAATGTACTCACGTTCTTCGCAGAGAGGACCCTCTCGGCTCGCCCAGCTGAAACCCTGGCGGATTGGCTCTTTTACGGTGTTGAGGAGCCTTTTATCCACCTGCAGCAGAAAGCATTAAGTAAGTATGTCGTCGTCGTCGTCGTCGTCGTCGTCGTCGTGAGGGGGAATGGGGGAGGGGTATGTGACCAGCATGTAGAACTCTCTGGTAGTACAGCAGCACATCATGCATGATGGGTAGAATGAGACTCAGTAAGGGGGAACACTCACCTCGCCGGGCAGGGTGTCGTCCTGCAAGATGTTGGGACCCTTTTCATCTGGACCGAAAGCCCAAATGCTTCTGGCGGCCAGCTTGTCCCAGTCGTACTTTTCTTCAAAGAACTTGGCTGTCTTGCGGATCGGATCCTTCATGCTCACCACTCCCGACTCGATATCTCGTGCAATGCCGTCGTCGAGGGCCTCGGCCACCATTGTGATCTTGTTCTTCTTATTTGGCGTGATTGCGTAGCAGCTGGTGTGAGACTGCTCCACGACCGTCTCGCAGAAGCGCGTCACAGGATCAGAGACCTTGATCTCCATGTCCGCATAGAGCCGTCGCAAGTCGTGCAGGACGCAGTCCATGTAGAGCTCTCCCGTCCCGAGGATGATGTGCTCGCCGGACTCCTCCACCTTGGTGGTGATTAAAGGATAGCTCTTGTTGATCTTCCGTATGCCGTCCAGCATCTTTGGCAGTTCAGATGGGTTGATCGGCTCCACGGCAACCTTCAGGACTGATTCTGTGAAATGCGTAATAGGTCGGAAGATGTAGGCGTCTTCTTCGTCCTCAAATCGCTTGTCGACGATCGTGGCCGATTTGACAATGGAATTATCGACGTCGCCCAGTAACACCCAATTGCCTGCTGGGACGCCGTCAACGGGGATGTTGTACCTCGTCTCGGCGATCCACACGTCTGATATCCTGGCCATGGCCATATCCTCTTCGTCATCAAGGGAATAGCCCTCGCCAAGCACTCGGACCTCAGCCCCTGGTCGGACAATACCACTCAGGACCCGGCCGAAGGAGTAGAACTGCTTGGCATCCGAGGAGTTGAACAGCTTCGTGACATGGACGACTAGCGGGCCATCTTGGTCGCAGGCCTTCATAGACTCTGCAACCTTGGTATCCAGCGGACCTGTATAGTACCGTTCCAGGTATCTCTGAGCTGCTTCCTGCGGCGAAGGAACGTGCTGCACAACCATATCGATAAACGCAGTGCAGGGGCCGAAGAACTGCTCGCACACCAGCTTGAGCAGGACCTTGGCATCCGTCTTGTACTGAGATGGCTTGAGAGTGATGCCCAGGCCATGCAGCGTTGTCTTCAGCTCCTCGGGGCTCTCGCTGATGGTATGCGAGTAAAGCTTGTAGATTGGCTCCAGGATGAAGGTGATGAAGGACCTTCTAGCGCCCTCCTCGACCGCTTTCCTCGTAAAGGAGCGCTTCTTGGGGTTGAAGAACACATCGCCCCATAGACGGCGTGCGAAGTCCTCCGTGTTCACACCTCCAAAACTCTCCGAGTACATCTTGGCGAATGATTGCAAGGTGAAGCACCATCCCATTTCCGTACATGCAAAGAGGACGTTGCCCTTTTCAGGGCTCAACCGTCTCTGCTCGCCCTTTCCAGGTATCGTCTGTTCAATGATGGTGTTGACCTCCTCAACAACATGCCTCAGCTTGAAGTGTGCATCGCTGGGCGGCAGCTTGAGCTCGAGAATCAGACGGTCCATCTTGTTGAGAATGAGGGTGATCGGTATGTCCTCCAAGACCGCATGCCGGATGATCTGTTGCGTATTGACCTGCACACCCTCCACAACATCCACCACCAGACAGATGCCGTCCACGAGCCGTAACGAGGCTGCCACCTCATCGACGAAGTTGACATGGCCCGGTGTGTCGATGATGTTCAGCAGGTGGGATTTGCCTTTTGTACCCTGCAGCACAAAGCTCATTGGCGATGCTTTGACCGACAAACCTCGATCCCTCTCGATGTCATGTACGTCGGTGTACCTCAGCTGCTCCTCGCGCTTCCTGCCCGTCCGCTTCTCCAGCCTCTCGTTGATATCGTGAGTCTCCAGGACGAGCATGTCCACGAACGCAGTCTTTCCGTGATGCAGATGCCCTGCAAGCGCAACATTTCGAATCTGGTCGGGGAAGTTCATAAGATCTGTCATGAAACCGCGCTCGTAGAAGACGTGTGGCAGGTCGGCCTCCTCGACTGTAAACTTCTTCTGCTCCACGGGCGCGATGATCGGCTCGGTCAGAGGTTGCGCATCCTCTTCTTGCACCAGGGTCTCAACTCCTTCCCCATAGACTTGTGCTGCGGTCGGGTAGTACTGCTTGTCTTCGTGAAGTATGACGGCGTTCGACGTTCCCTCTGTCGCAACAAACACACGTCAGGTCAGCCAACGTTCCCGAAGCACATAGCAAAGGGGGTGGAAGGGTCTGGTCCTTCCTTACCATCTACCTCCATGAGCTCCTGGCCCGCCTCGTCCTCCTCGGCGAACTCGTCATCGTAGACGTAGTTGCCAGCATCGGCGCCATGCTGAGATTCTTCCTCTGATGCCTCGGCCTCCTCGCCGATGAAGTTGCCGAACCTATGCCAGATGTCAGCTTTCCAAGCAATTCGTACAGACTGCTGGACGGCGTCTTACTCGTCATAGAGGTCATCCATGGCGACTGGAGAGGATGGAAGGAGGGTGGATGGGTGGATGGGTGTGGGTGTTGCAGCAGCAGCGCGTCGCACAGTGGCAAGAGCGGACGCGAAGTTGAGCTTGCTTCTCAAAAATCGGCAAGGCTGAATTGGGCGCCACACCTGAATCAGTCTGATTGGCTGGCTAGTGGATCTGGTGGCGGTGCAGCGCCACATGCAGTGGACCACCAGGACCCTGGGAAAACCTTGCGAAAGATACCGAGCTCGGCTGGCTGAGTGGATACCTTTGTCAAAGAACAACAATTGAAATCTGCCGAGACTCGGTGAATAGTGATCCTCTTCGATTCTCAATATCTCTGAACGAGTCCGCATAGCATTTTGTTGGGAGGCTTCCAGGTCAGAACATACAGTAGAGAGCTTGTCATTCCAAACCAGTCCTTCACCTAAGCACGCCATCACCTCAAAAATGTCTTCACTTCCTTCCGTCTACATCGCCTCGGTGGCACGCACGCCTGTTGGATCCTTCCTTGGGTAGGTCACTCCGTCTTCATGGTCCATCATCGTTCATGTGCCGCCGCACGAGGAGGGCTCAATTGGTGGCTCCGTAGCTGACGAGGAACTCCTTTCTCTCGACCTCCAGCTCCCTTTCCAGCCTCACCGCTGTTCAGCTGGGTGCTCACGCGATCAAGGGTAGGATCCTACCCATCCAGAGCTGGGCTCTCAGGACCAGGTTTACTCACTCTCTTCTATGTAGCTGCCGTCGAGAGGGTGCCCGAGGTCAAGCCTGAGGACGTTGAGGAGGTCTTCTTTGGCAATGTGCTCTCTGCTGGGTGAGTGGTCCCGACTTCAACAAGTCTCCCAAAAAAAACCGAAGAAAGAAAAAAACCACCAACTCCTCCGCCTCTCTAACACCCATACCCCCGCACACCAGCTTGGGCCAGGCCCCTGCGCGGCAATGTGCCATTCACGCCGGCCTGAGTGACTCTGTGGTCGCCACGACGGTGAACAAGGTGTGCGCCTCGGGCATGAAGGCCATCATCCTGGGCGCGCAGACCATCATGACCGGTAACGCCTCCATCGTCGTGGCCGGTGGCACCGAGTCCATGTCGAACACGCCACACTACCTGCCCAACCTGCGCACGGGTGTCAAGTACGGCGATGGTACCCTCGTCGACGGCGTGCAGAAGGACGGCCTGCGCGACGCCTACGGCAAGAAGGAGCTCATGGGCCTCCAGGGCGAGCTGTGTGCCTCCACCCACGGCATCACCCGCGAGGACCAGGACGAGTACGCCATCAAGACGTACCAGAAGGCCCAGGCCGCTACCGAGGCCGGTGTCTTCAAGGAGGAGATCGCCCCCATCGAGGTCAGCGGCGGCCGCGGCAAGCCCGCCGTCAAGGTCGACCGCGACGAGGAGGTGAAGAACCTCAACATTGACAGGCTCAAGGGCGCCCGCGCCGTCTTCATCCCCGGCACCGGCACTGTCACTGCCGCTAACGCCTCGCCCATCAACGACGGTGCCTCCGCCGTCGTCCTCGTCTCCGAGGCCAAGCTCAAGGAGCTCGGCATCAAGCCCATCGCCAAGATCCTCGGCTGGGGCGACGCCGCCCACGCCCCCGAGAAGTTCACCACTGCGCCCTCGCTAGCCATCCCCAAGGCCATCAAGCACGCCGGCCTGAGCGCTGAGCAGGTCGACTTCTACGAGATCAACGAGGCTTTCTCTGTGGTTGCCCTCGCCAACATCAAGCTGCTGAACCTCGACCCCGAGAAGGTCAATGTGTATGGTGGCTCCGTCGCCATCGGCCACCCTCTGGGCTGCTCTGGTGCCCGTATCGTCACCACCCTTACCACCGTCCTCAAGGAGAAGAAGGCCAAGATCGGCTGTGCTGGCATCTGCAACGGAGGCGGTGGCGCTTCCGCTCTGGTTATTGAGAGCCTCCAGTAATCTGGGGAGCGATAATACCACATACAACTTCAGCAAGCGGCGCAATAAGAGGGATTTCAAACAATATGAGAGCAGTTGCAATCTGAACTCTTGTGTTCATCTTGCCCTGACATAAAGTGTCTCGGTCATATTCTTTATAAAGTGGGCGGCTGGTCTCATTCTTTAATGCATAGAACTTGCCAAGTGCATGGAAACCGCTATCGGTGTTCTTTTCCTTAGACGTTCATTATTTTGTTGACTATAGTCACTCTGATCAAGCCCCTCTCCCGGCTTGGACCACCCTACATCTCTTCCAAGAGCTCTCCCCGCCTCTCTCTCTCTCTACATACGAGGCTAGATACCATCTACCTAGGCAAGATAAAAGCATTTCGCCAGCAGAACAGAAAGGGGAGATCCCACATCCTTTTCCTCTTGTGCTGTCATGGCCAGGTGAATTAGCAGCTGTCGTCGTCATACCGGACGATGACGTTCCAACCCTCATCAGAAAAGAAGTTTTGGCCTGCCGTACTACCGCTGAAGCCATCAGACTTGTAACAGTTGATGAGGATGTCCCAAGCACCATTCCCAATGGATCTGAAGGTCGTGGAGAACGTCTCGAGGTTCTAGGCCGAGCATCTCATAATCAGCAACTATACAGCTCGGTGGCGTGAGGTTGGATCCATGGTCGTCGTCGGCTCAGCGGAACTTACGTCGTTGCACCACCAAATGGCAGAGTTGTAAGAGCACGATACCCGACCACAGTTTCCAGGGCCAGGGCCGTTGGCACCACTACCATCGAGGTTTAGCAGGTACTGTACACCATTGTAAATATACCAGGCCGTGGCGCTCTGCCATCTAAGTAACCTTCAGAGTTAGAAATCAAGCACCTGGCTAATTACAGGAGATATTGGGGGGGGGGGGGGTCCGGACAGGGAAACAAGACCTACTTGAAGCAGTTCTCGACAGTCCCATTAGACTTGGGGCTCATTGCAACGCCAGCCTCTGTGTCTTCACCCGTGAGAGGAGGAACATGACAAACAGAGGGCTGGCCAGACCAGTCTGGATACGTGGACGTTGGGGCCACGGTGTTGTTGTGCATAGACTTGATAGAAGAGAATGAGTGACCAAGCCAGACGAAATTACCAGTTGACCTGTTGTCTTTTTCTTCGGTAAGTTGGTCGTTGTTGGCTTGGATGTCGTTGTTTCCAAAGTTGCTGGGGTGGAATTGCGGGAAAATTGGGAATGTATAGTTCTTGTAAGTGGCATTCAGGTAATTACTACATGGCCGACGTCAGCTAATCCATACCGTATAGTAGATTATACTCTCTAGCAGGGACATAGAGTCCACTGTGTGCTGCCCGGTAATGTAATCTCATGAGACCATGGTTCTCCTGAAGGCAGGAAATGAAAAGTTGTTGAAATTTAGTCATGTACTTAGTAAGTAGGCAAGAACACTTACATGACATCCTCGAGAGTGCCGGTGATGTTCACCAAAGCTGCATCCTTGACGTCAGGCCGGACAGTCCAGGTGAAGTTCTGCACACCATAGCCAGAGATGGGTGCAGTCAGACTGGCTCTAACACGGAGTGCCTGCAAAGTCTTCTTAGCATTTGTTCCTATTTGGGATGTATTGTAAGGCAATCCTGAGTTGAGTGAATCATCAGACACATATAGTGACAAAGGGGAAATACGACAGACCATGGCAAGCAGGGCAATCAAGACTGGGTTTAGATTCTTCATTATGAATGTATTGTTTCTCTTGTATTATGAAATGAAAGGCTGTTTCTCTGATGAAGGAGTCTTGTTATATCATATACTCTGAGTCTCTGATTGTGAATCCTTTTGGGCTGTGATGAATCTAGGCCCATGAGACGGAGTCTCCGTGATGAGGTGGCAGGAAGAAGCAGACCGACAGCAAACAACATGTACTCTAGGAGGGGTACAATAGTCACTCATGCACGGGCCATGGCCATCTTCATATAGTTCCTTTTACATCTAGAACATATTCGATCCCAAGTGGAGTAGTAAATCTCCAGCTTCCTGGTGGGTAGATCAGTCTAGGTTTACTGCGCAATGCCACTACCACCTCCGGCCAGGCTTATGGTCTTGTCCATGGAATAATCATTTTATTCAGAGACGACTCAAATGTCTGCCCATTCACAGAATAATTTGAGATTCGAAGGGAAAAAAAAAATATTTGGCACATGATTGATGGCACATGATTGATAGTACAGACATTGATTGTGGTGTTTGGTATCCTTCCTGTGGTCAATTTTGGTATGATCTTCCCTAGGGAGACGACTTCTATAGGACTACCTTCCTTAAAAACTTGTAATACTGCACTTAAAATTTAACAGTGGATAATAGGTCTTACTGCTCCAGAACTCTGATATGTCTCCATTAGATGGGTTATCTATTCATTTATTTTATTTGTTTTTCTTATTATTTTTTTATGCTCTTCCTTCCTTCTGAATCGTCGATATGTCATATTATAAATCATTCATAGTCAAGCCTATGGTGATAAGCACAAGAACTTATCTATATTATAACAGCAAGAGATGTAAACATCAATCTATTCCCCGGGTTCCAGTGACTGTATGTTACATGCAATGATTCTTCATCTTGCTGTGAATGGTAGCAGCTCTGAGCCTACTCGACATTTGTGATAAATGTGACCTGCCCTTCCCGAGATTCCAGGTCCTGCATGCGGAACTCTTTCATGCTCTTATGAGACATCATTGTTGCATTATGTATTAGAAGTAGATTACGGCGCAGTCCTCAAAATCCTCTGCAGCAATTCATCTACATTCCTCCTGATCATGTTCATTTCTGGGCCATTCTGTTTACCTTGACAGGCACTAATTAGCAATCCATATGGTTCTGATGGTGGAGAACTTGGTAGACCCGACATCAGGATCTGAGTAGTAGGCATTCATCTACGGGCTGTGATTTCTTGTAGGCCAAGTGTAAATTTGTCCACGTGGTGAGCTGTATGGTGGAGAAGAAGGATGATGCCCAACAGGGCTTGATTCTTGCATGCTTGCTTGGATTATTACTACTTGCTCTTTCAGTTGGACCTTTGGAACTTGTTTCCACTGCCAATGCATTATAGAATTTGTTAAATTGTATATCATCTTGGAACATTAGCCTCAACTGAAATTTCATCTTTCCTCTGTCATTGACAACCCAAGAGTCATTCATGGGCACGCACTTGATAAGAGTCATCACTGGTGTCTCCAATCTACTTAGGCTCCCGACCTTACTATATAGCATGTGCTAAGTACTAGCGGTGTACATGTTGTGCACTTGATATGCGCTGGTCACCACTGACAGCTGTGAATGAGCGGGGGAGCGGAGGGCAGGGGGGATCCTTGTCACCTAATGGAGAATACTGTACAGTACGTACCTCTGTACCAACAGCCCCCCTGCTATCGATAAAGGCAACCCCTCGTCGCCTTTTTGAATTTTGGAGTCAGACCGCGTCGCGTTCAGAAATTTCTTGATACTAAATGCGCAACACATCTTCACCACCACTCTTCGCTGCAGTCCACCAGGGATTATAGTTCTGAGGCCATTGCTATTCTCTTGGGATTCTGGACCGCTCGTATCAGTCAAGCGGTGGTCAAGATGCGTTACGTCCTCGTCTCTGGTGGTGTTATCTCAGGTATGGTTTTGCGCATTGTCCACCAGTCAGATTCCATCCAGTGAAGCACTGAACCCACCCCCTCCCTACTGGTGGTGGAGGAAGAAGGGGGGGACGGCCCTGTGGTGGTTAAGTTTGGCTGACGTTCTGTCATAGGGGTCGGAAAGGGAATTATCGCCTCCTCCACTGGCCTGGTTGGTTGCTTCGCGTTCGACATCATACAACACGATGGGAGTCTCTGACAGAAAGATCTCACACAGCTTCTGAAAACACTTGGACTCCGTGTCAGCTGCATCAAGATCGACCCATATGTCTCGGTCGACGCCGGCCTGATGGCCCCTGCCGAGCATGGCGAATGCTTCGTCTTGCGCTCAGGTCCGTTTCTGTGTTGTGCCGATTGCCTGTCCGTCGTCTCTGCTGACGCTCTGAAGCAGGCTCCGAAGTTGACCTGGATCTCGGCAACTACGAGAGATACCTGGCTGTTACCCTGGCCGGTGACAACAATATCACCACCGGCAAGATTTATCAACACGTGTGTGCCCCCCACACTGTCCACCCCATGAGGATGAAGTCTGATTGGTTTGCAGGTCATCCAAAAGGAGCGCCGCGGCGACTACCTGGGCAAGACTGTTCAAATGTGTGTGCCCCCTGCCTGCGTCTCTGACCTTTCAGATGTCCCGACACATCGCATAAGCATCCGGCACGCCGCGGTGTTCGTTGGCCTGTGTCTGGGCTGGAAACGAGCCATGATCTTTGCTGACAACTCACAGCGTCCCTCATGTCACAAACGCCATCAAAGACTGGATCAAGCGGGTCTCCCGTATTCCCGTCGACGGATCCGACGAAGAGCCCGACGTCTGCATTATCGAGCTTGGAGGCACTGTTGGTGACATCGAGAGCATGCCTTTTGTTGAGGCGCTTACCCAACTGCGTCATGAAGCCGGCACCGGCAACTTCATGACCATTCATGTCTCCTATGTTCCTACCATCCACGGCGAGCAGAAGACCAAGCCAACCCAGCACGCCGTCAAGTCCGTCCGCAGCTACGGCTTGATTCCCGACCTTGTGCGTCAAGTATTGCCCTCGCCTTGTTGTGCTCGTGAAGCTGATGGTCATGCCAGGTTGCCTGCCGATGCGAACAGCCTCTCGCGGAGAGCACCATTGCGAAGCTGGCGCTGCACTGCTCAGTCGAGGTCGACCAGATTCTTGTGGTTCGCGATATGCCGACCGTGTACCAGGTTCCCATACTCCTGAAGCAGCAGCACCTGGTCACCCTGCTGCGCGTCAAGCTCAACCTCGCCGGCGAATTCATCCCTCTTGCGCGTGTGGCCAAGGGTGCTGAGCTCTGGGACCACTGGCAGTCGGTTGTCACACAGGAGCAGAAGTCTGACATCACCATCGCGCTGGTTGGCAAGTACGTCGAGACACACGATGCGTATCTGTCGGTCGTCAAGTCTCTGGAGCATTCTTCCATGCACCTGCAGCGCAAGCTCAACCTGACCTGGGTCGATGCCGAACACCTCGAGCCGCAGACCAAGGTTGCCGAGGCGAGCAAGTATGAGAAGGCGTGGCAGGAGGTCCGAGATGCTTCCGGCATCATCGTGCCGGGAGGATTTGGCACTCGCGGCACTGAGGGAATGATGCTGGCCACCAAGTTTGCTCGGGAGAGTCGTGTGCCGTTCCTGGGAGTACGTGTCGAGACCCCGTCGGCGTGGGGCGAGGTCCTTGTTGCTCCCATTGCTAACTGGAATCGTAGGTCTGCCTTGGCTTCCAAACAGCCGCTATTCAGTTCGCGCGTGATCTCTGCGGGATGACGGGCGCCAATTCGGAAGAGTTTGAGGCTACCGCCAAGGAACTTGTGGTCATCTCCATGCCCGAGCTCGACAAGCAGAACATGGGCGGCACCATGCGTCTCGGGTCCAGGAAGACCATCTTCCAGCCCCACAGCGAAGGGGCCAAGATCCGTGCCCTGTACGGCGATGCTGCAGAGATCGAGGAGAGGCACCGGCACCGGTACGAGATTAACCCGGACTTCATCGATCGCTTGGAGGCTGCCGGTCTGCACTTTGTCGGAAAGGACGAGACGGGTCAGCGCATGGAGATTTTTGAGATTAAGGATCATCCTTATTTCGTTGGTGAGTATCTTGCACTCAATTATATTTTTTTCTTCTGCTGTCTGTCTTTGCTAACTTCTCCTCGAAGGCACGCAATTCCATGCCGAGTACCAGTCCAAGGTGCTCAACCCCAGCGTAAGTACAAACATTAAATCCTCCCCCCCCCCCCTCCGGCTTGCGATCTCGAGCTGACGAAAGGCAGCCCCCGTTCTTGGGCTTCATCGCTGCGAGCGCTGGCCTCCTCGACGATGTCTTGAAGGCCAGACTCACCAACGGTGTCAACGGCACGCACAACTTTTAGACCTCAGCGAGGGTGGTGAAAGGGGGCCACGCCACTGAGGGCGGTTCCAGACAGACGAAGGCGGCGTTTTTAGACATGACATGAGAAAGATCAAGACTGGCGTTACTTGCGATAGGACTTAGAGAAGGGGCATCGGGCATGAATAGTATAGGGGTAGACCTCAAACACTGCATTGAGTCTTTCTCAAAACCGAAAAAAACAGGGCCGGGAAATTGGAGGCGTTCTGGCGTTTTATGCATCTTGCCACTGAACCTGTTCTTTACGGGCGGGTGCGCTCTGTCCTGCTCAATGCAAAAGGCTCGTGCCTGTGGGGAAGAGGGAGCCTACTACTTACTTAGAGAAGCTGGTTGGCGGCGCCCCATGCTTGCGCACAACTGGGCGGCATTTACACGCCCGCCTTTCATCAGGAGAAACAGACCTGATCTCAAGATTGTTTGAGCCTCGATTAGACAATATCTAGAAATCAAAAACGTTTAGTTGATATATTTCGTTGAAATCTCCCAAAACTGCGGACGATGTTCAATTGGGCTGGACCTTGCGGAAGACGCCTAACATCAAAAGATGAAGAAGACAAGCTTGGAAGTGAGACACAAGATCAAACAACGCCCAGATAGGCTTGAAAAATTGCTCTAAAACCCCAAAACAAGAGAAAAATGAGGATTAACAAGAAAGTCTGCTTACAACAACTTTATCCTTAGTAAATAGGAGGCTGCTATGCTAAGAGGTTACGCTGTGAAAAGTGTTCCAGCACCACATGCAAGACAGCCCTGGGTTCTGTGGGTAGTTGAAGAAGCAGCCACAAGGGTCAACAGCTTTTTTTACAAGAAATAATTTTCAACAGCCAGTGTTCACTAGAGAAATCATCATCATTATCGACAGTCCAGTGTTCAGCTCCCACCAAAGACACGAGGACTAGCCGATTCTCCCCACAGCCATCACTAGCCTGCAACTAGCTAGGTCTATAATTTGTGATTTTCATCCGCATTACAACAAAAAACCCAGGTCAGATGGCCGAGCGGTTATGGCGTCAGGTTAAGGTCAGCTTAACAAAACTTCCTGATGGAGCAATCCTCCTGGGTTCGAGTCCCAGTCTGATCATTCTCTTTTTTTTTTCTTTTCTTTTTTCCACATCCTTTTTTCTTTTCTTTTTTTTGGTGCACATTTTGGATTCTTGTTAACCTTCTTTCCATGTCATCATATTCTCTTTCTCTCTTTTCCCTTTCGAGTTTTCTGTTTTCCTTTTTCCCTTTTCTGTTTTCTGTTCAGTGTCTAAGCTTGAGGAGACGAGCGACGCCGCGGTAAAACGGAAAATGGGACTTGGGGATACGAAATAGCAATGGAAAACGGGTGTCAAGAAACGTTCAAAATTTAGACAGTGGTGCTCAACAACTGGTATACTTGCAGGCGAAGTAGCTTGTGCGCATAATATAGTATTATACCAAGCTCTGCAGTGTGTGGCCAGTACGGGCAGGCGCATTATTGCACATCCATGTGCCAAATCAAGATTGCACACGCAGTGATATGCTTTATCACTTAAGAATGGCAGTGATCTGGCATCTTGAGGCCGACTCCTGAACCCTCTCTATCTGCTCTTTGATCCATCGATGTTTTGACGCCCAACTCCTTCACATCACTCCATGCCTTGCTGCACTGACTGATATAACGGCTTTGCTTCCTACTTTACACAAACCTTGCCATTCTGATTGAACCTGCAAGACGATGGCGTTCTTTGACATTGATACGGATGAGATCGGGGCCCTGTTACAGGAGCCCGAAGCAGACCTTGTCGAGTTACTAGGCTGCCACGAAGTGGTGCAGAGGGGCAATAAATTGAGTGAGATCTGGTATAAGTGAGTTGCGCCTCTTCGATCCAAGTTTGGAGGAGTATGTTCGTCTAGTAAATCTGAAAAGCAATTGGTCATTGGTCAAGAGCATTAGCGACCCTGATCAAATCTGGCACGACCTTTGCGAAGACGGAGCTAAGCAAAGACAGGCCGTGCGTCTCTGCCAGAAGTTCCTGAATATCTATGCAACCCATCGGAAGCGGTTCCGGGTATCGCTGGGGCCGGAAGAGAAGGAAGCAAAGCGCATTGTCAACCATGGTAGAACGTTTCTGAATGTCTGGAGGCTTCTCGTCTTGCATTTCAGCGGGACGGTTCTCATCCGAAAAGAGGAGAGAGGATCCCACCAATTTGTGGCGCGGTGGGACCTTGGATGCAAAAAGGGGTGTTCATGAAGAAGGGTTAAGGACCTGTGTATAAGATCGTTCGGGTTTGTCATCCCCTTGAAATCATCTTCATTGTCAACCTTGCAATCTGTCTGTCCATCTGAAAATGCAATTTGAATAGTCCCCAAAAGAATGTGAAGGTTTTGTTGGATGTGGACCTGATTTCGGAAATCCCCTCCTTCTTTCACGGATCCCTTCCTTTTTTTTCTTTCTTTCTTTTCTTCTTTTTCCTTTCTTCTTGTTCTTTCGACCAGACCAATAAATACTACTTAATACATACACCTTGGTAGTCTCCCATGCTGTCACTTATTATTCCACATCCACCTCCCTCCCAGCCGCAGCACACACAAACCGCACCCCAGCGCTCACAATGGCCTTCCACACCTCCAGCTCCCCCTCGTCCCGCGGCGCATAGATCATGACATAGCTCCACGGTATAAACGCCACGCCGCTCAGGCGGTGCCGCTCCGCCCAGCCCTTGCGCACGACCTCCTCCGCGTCCACCATGCTCAGCGTGATGTGCGAGCTCGCCTCCGGGTGTACGTGCGTTATCTCTCCCTTTAGCGCCTGCGCGAGAAACTTCGGCAGAGGAGGAGCAGCAGCAGCGCCTCCGCCTGCCGCCGGGGACGACGTCGTGTCGAGCCAGAGCGCCGGGGTGCCCACGCCCTCGAGCCCGGACGGCCGCATCACCAGCACTCCTGCGTTCCCGGCCTTGGCCGCCAGCCCTTCCAGGTGCGCCGTCATCCGCGCCCGCAGCGCCTCCACGTCGGCGGGCTGCTGCGTCCTCTGCCTCTGCGGGGCGACGTACCCAGGCACCTCAGGCCGGTCCCCCCGGCGCCCGGGGAGCGGGGTCTGGGCGGGGGAGAAAAAGGTCCTGTTGCCGTGCGGCTCCGTGGCGGTGCGGTTCTGGGGCTTGGCAAGCGGCAGGGGGTCGCGCGTGTCGTGCCGGGCGATGAGCTGGAGGACGCCCTGCAGGGCCCAGCCGAAGACGTTGTGGGGCATGCCGCCCTTGCCGAGGGCTATGTACCCGCGGTAGCTGGCGCGGGCGTAGGACAAGGTCGGGAGGGAGACGCCGAGGGCTGTGATGGCGACGGCGACGGCGGCCGCCCTGGGGTTCTGGCGCAGCGTCGGGGGAAGGGCCTCGGTGAGGCGGTGGAGGTAGGCGGTCAGGGTGGTTTCTGATGCCATGGTTGTTGCTGATGGTGTGTTTTTTTTTTTCTTGGTTTCTGGTTGGGATAAGTCGGGCAATGGAGGAGTGAAGTAATTTTTATTTTATTTTTTTTTGTTGGTTGGTTCTTCTCGCTTCTTTTGAAGTCGCCCTGGTTGCTGGGCGTTCTTTTCTTTCCTTCCCAGTTACTTCCTGATGGGGGGTAGCTTCTTCAATAATGGCGGCGCCACTTCTTTTCAGCTGAGAGTTGGGAGCTGAGAGGGAGAGGAGAGGAGAGGAGAGAGGAGAAAGGAGAGGAGGGGGAGGGGGGATGACGACAATCTTATACAGTTAAGTTAGGTGGGCTGGAGCAGCCCCAAAGCCGGAAAAAAAAAGAAGAAAAAAAAGAAAGAAGAAAAGAGACAGTGACAAGTGAATACGTACGCACGTAACCACACACCTCTCATTCATCGGGTTCAATCGGAATCCAACAGCAAATTGTCATACGACGATCAGAGCCCCCCAAAAAAGTAAGCCTCACGACTTATGTCTCTCCGTCGCTCCGTTCGTCAGCTTCGAAACATGGTTCCCCCCTCTCTCGCTCTCACGCTTCGTGGCCGGTCAGATTGTTGGAGCTTGCTTACTCTTGTTGGAATATGGGGAAGTTTGAGTTCAAAATTTAGAAGCGAGTGAGTGGGTGGGTGGGTTGATGTGACGGGAATGGAAATGCGCATTGGTTTTTCCCTCTCGGACGACTGGATTCGAAAGCACCGACGGCGACGGCGGTGGATGTGATATCCGATCGTCACACTGGTTCGCGGGAGTTCGATAGAACACGTACGTAAGCTACGCCTCGCAGCGTTTAATACGACTCAATTTCAAGCATATAATTATAGAAGGAGAATTGAACAGTCTAATCCTTAGACGTGCAGACAATGAGAGAGAAAGAAAATAAGAAAGAAAAAATAAACCCAGAAGGAGACAGTGAGGAGAAAAAAGAAAGGGGGGGGGAGGGGAGGGGAGGCGGGGAGAGAGTATTTTATCTATTTATTTGTTTATTTTTATTTATTCAAGTTTTTTTTTTATTAAATATCTATCACCCAGGTATCGCTTCTATTAAAATATACCAATGTACAATACTACCAAAAAAGAAAGCAAATACATTGGTGCTGTCCCAGCCATTCAAGCCTTCCTATGCCCCCTCGTACATTGAGTGTATTTTTTCATTTGAACCTGCTGCACTCATCCGCAAATATGCTCTTCTCTCTACCTCTTTCTTTCATTTCATTTCATTTTATTTTATTTTTTTATTTAAGAAAAAGACACAAGACTATATATATATATATATCCATAAGAACGCCGCTCATGACTTTCTTCTTCTTCTTCTTCTTCTTCTTCTTCTCTCTTTCTCTTCTCTCCCTTTCGATGCGCAAAATGCAACACCACACTATGACTGAAACATTCATCAATGCTACAAGGCTGAACTTTTTAGACACCATTCTCCAACCTCCTCCCGTCCGTACCGTATAGGTAGGAAGGTATTAAAACGAGCCGTAACGCCATGCTGATACACACAAATTCAAACAAGTTCAAGAGTAAGGCAAAGAGAGAAAAAGAAGAAGAAGGAGGAGGAGGAAAGCATGTCGATAATTACCGCGCGCCCCCTTAGGACATCCTCCTGTTGAGCTCTTCCTGCTGAAACTTTTGCACATTGGCCTCGGTCAGGGGATTCCCCTTGTCTATCATCGGCGTGTGCACTAGAGGCGCCACCGCAGGACCCCCCGCCGCGTCGATCATCTTGTCGTTCCGGCTCTGCTGCGCGAGCTCATCCGTCTCGACACGTCGGATCTGGATGTCCGGCTTGCGTGGTGGCGACAGCCCCATCGGCGACGGCTGCTGCTTCTGCTGCTGCTTCTGCTCCGGAACATCCACAGCCGCCGCCGAGAAGAAGGAGGTTGCGGTTAAGAGCTTGGGCCTCGGTGTGAGAAGGCTACTGCGCCTCTCCTCGGAATCCGCCTCTGCATGTAGCAACGCAGGCGGGGCCGCGTCTCCGTCGGCGACTCCTTGTCCGATAGCTGGGATCCCCGCGTTCATGCAGTTGTCGCTCTGCTCCGAGCAGATGGAGGCGTGAGACGACGACGAGGGCTGAGGCGTAGGTAGGGTCCGTTTGTCGAGAGACCACCGCACGAGCATCTGCTCCAGCGTCTTCGACCTCACCGGCTTCGCGAGGTAGTCGTCCATACCCGCCTTCCTGCACTTCTCCTGGTCGCCCTGGATCGCTGATGCCGTCATGGCCACGATGGGAACGTCCCGTATGTACGACTTGTAGGGGGAATGGTGACGTATCAGATGCGTGGCCTTGTAGCCATCACAGATGGGCATCTATTGGAGGAAGAGGTATGTCGTGTCAGAACCGAGAATGAGACTACTGGGGAGGGGGAAAAAGGAAGAAAGAAGAAAAGAAAGAAAAACAAAAAAAAAAAAAGGGGGGGGGGACACATGCGAGAGACCGTAAATAAAACTCACCTGTACATCCATAAGAATGATATTGGGCTTTGCATTCTGCCCATTCTGCGCCGAGGCCAGGTATTCCAGCGCCTCGCGTCCATTCCAGGCCGCCGCGACGCTAAATCCCAACTTCTGGATCGTCTTGGTGGCGATCTGCTGGTTGATGGCGTTGTCCTCCACGACGAGCACGTGGATCTTGGACCGCTCATCCCTGGGGAGGCCCTCCTCTTCAGGAGGAACGATGGAGTCCTTCAGCTTTGTAGGCAGCTTGCTCTTCTCCGCCGGCCCTCCCGCGAATTCTCCACTGGGCGGTGTCCCGAGGCCTTCGAAGTCGGAGCTGTTGCAGGAGACGCTCATCTCGGACTGGAGCCGATCTGGCAAGGGCTGGATCTTTACCAGGTTCGAGGACTGTGTCTCGTGGGGCTTGTTGAACGGCACCCAGAAGGACGCTGTGGTCCCCTGGTTGGGCACGGACTCTAGGGTCATGCGGCCGTGCATGAGCTCAAGGAGACTCTTGCAGATTGTCAGCCCTAGACCCGTTCCACCGAATTTCCTGGCCGTTGACGCATCGCCTTGGCTGAACGGCTGGAAGAGTCTCTTGCGAATCTCCTCCTCGATGCCGATGCCGGTATCCTGCACAACGAATCGGATCTCGACCATGTCGTCCGTCTCTCGTTCCTTGGTGAGTGACAGCCTGACGAAGCCCTGGTGCGTGAACTTGATGCTGTTGGTAAGCAGGTTCGTGATGATCTGTCTGACCCGGCCCGGGTCCCCGAGGACAACAAGATCATCAGCAATGTCGGGTGCGATGTCCGCAACGATCTCGAGATTTTTCCGCTGGGCAGCAAAACTAAGCATTTTATGCACGTCTCGCACTATAGTGTGTACACGATGGTGGGTCAGAACTCGAACTGGTCTGCTCAAGGCTTTCTCAACACAATCTTCGCTCAAACTGACCTATGACAGACATGCGGAACTGGACTTCCTCAATGTCCATCCGCCCGGACTCGACCTTCGAGAAGTCAAGGATATCGTTGATGACCGTCAACAGGGCGTTGGCTGACCGGAAGATGTTCTCGGCATAGTCTCGCTGCTCGTCATTCAGGTCAACGTCTAACAGCAGCTCCGCCATACCTGAGCTTTGGGTCAGCAGCTTTGGCCGTTAAAGATGATACGGAGCTCAAAAAACTTACCAATGACACCAGTTATAGGCGTTCGGATCTCGTGAGACATCTACCCTTGGTCAGCACCACACAGAATGGAGGAGCACACAAGTGGCTGTCCAGACTCACATTAGCCAGAAATTGACTCTTCAGTCTGCTGGCCTCCTTAGCAGCTGCCTCGTTCGCCAATAGCTGTTGCTTCTCCTTGGCTTGGGCCTCGAGGACGGCCTCTTTTGCCTTCAGCTCGGTCACATCCATAATGATGCCAATTGCGCCCTCGATGTCATTGTCTGGTATACTATCGCTCCGTCCTTCTGGTTTCGACTCTGTCTGGTTTTGTTTAATAGTCATCGCCAAGAATCTTGTCCGAAAATGCCGGTCATCTATGATTGTCAGCTTGTCAGCTGGTCTGTCTGTCTGTCTGTCTGTCTGTCCAAGACGGAGTAGATAGCTTACCTATGCTATGCTCAACCAGGACATCGCCGGACCTCCGCTCAAAGATCGCGTCGACGGCCGACAGGAAATCAGGGCGCTGGCCCACCGGCAGCTCCGGATGCAGGCGGTTGAAGACCTCATCCACGTTTCCTCCTATGCACCAGCCAGGCGAGGAGCCCAGGTTCGCACTCGCGTGCTCGATCAGCGCTCCTTCGAGCATGGTAATCTTGCGGTCCAGGTCCACGGCGAAGATGGTGACGTGGGCGTGGGCGATGACGCTGAGGAGCTGCTGGCGCGTTCTCCTCGCGGCGAGCTTCGACTCGATGCTGTCATGCACATCGGTACACGTGCCGAACCACTTCTCAATCTTTCCGGTCTCGGGGCTCAGGAGGGGCATAGCCCTGGCCAGCATCCACCGCCACTGGCCCTCCTTGGTTCGACAGCGGTATTCCGCGCTGTAGGGATCTCCGGTGCGCATGCAGTGCTCCCACCTCCTCGTGGTGTCAGGCCTGTCGTCCGGGTGCAGGGCCTGCGTCCACCTCCACGGCCCCAAGGATTCCTCCAGGCTCATGCCCGTGAACTCCACCCACCGCGTGTTGAAGAAGTCGAGGCTGCCCCATGGATCGGTCGTCCAGACGAGCTGCGGGATGATATCGCAGATGGTCTTGAACCTCTCGGCATCCCTCTCCTTCAGCTGGTCAATCTCCTTGGCCATCTTGGTCACGTCTCGGCACGTGATGATCCCCGCCAGAAACTCGTCCGTCTCCTCGTCGCGAACGGCCTCGGCCAATATGTCCAGCACGAGCCTCTTGCCGTCCGGGTCGATGATGCCGCAGCGCATACCAGAAAAGGGTGTCTGGGTCCTCAGCAAGATGGCGATGGGATATTCGTCGGGCTCAAGGGCCCTGCTGAAGTCCTCGGTGTACACAACCCAGCTTGAGAGTATATCCATGCCATCAGCTGATTTGTCGAACTGAGCACCCTTGACCATCAGCCTCCGGGAGGCCGCGTTTGGATATGCTATGGTCCCATCCTTCCACATCGCGAGGATCGGGGTTTCTGTGGTATCGAGGAGGGCGTCCTTGATGATGAGTGTCTTCTGGAGAAGGGATGGCGCACTCTGCACGGATTTGAACGGAGGCCCCATGGGCGGGAAGGGGCTTGAGCACAGGGAGACGGCGTTCGGACTGATTCGTAACGACGGGGAAGTGGCCGAGTGGCTGGATGCGACCGAGGGAGGATTGGAGGAGGACGAAGAAGACAGCACCATCTTCTTTTCGGCTGATTCAAGGGCGCTCAGCCGTGTCACCGCCCTTGTTCTTGTGCTCACGTCTGAGGACGACTCGGTGTTGGTGAATGTGAGGGTAAAGTACGTCTGGTGACCCGCGATCTCCCACACGCTGATGATCATCTTCGCATACGTCTGGCTCTCAGGATCCAGGCTGTTTGCGCGCCGGGAGGAGTGAAGGATCGACCGGCCGAGGTCGCTTCGCGACACAATGACCTCAATGACCGTCTGTTGTTGGGACTGGCTGGGCCGTCTCTTGTTGTTGTTGTTCTTCAAACCGTCCGTGGTGGGCGTCGCATCGCCGTGGCCAGGACGAACCTTGGGCTCCGCCCCGCCGCTGCCCGTCTGCTGAGCACGAGGCGAGCTCATCTCCTCGGCAATCGTGTCAAAGAAGGGCTCCCAGGAAACCCATATCGGCTTTCCATCCTGGACCATGTCGATTCCCACCTGAGACAGCGACTGCCCGTGGATCTGCTCCAGGACATTGGATGCCCCGTCGGCACCGCCCTCGTCGGACTCAGATATCAGACCCAATAGCTTCCCCATGGCCTCGTTGGCCAGCACGACGGTCTTCCAGTTGTCCAGCACCAAGACAGGCACCGGCAGAAACTGCAGGGCTGAAAAGGCTAGCTGCGCGGGAGTGATGGACGGCATCTCGAGTCGGAACGGGCTGTTGGACGAAGCTCTGTCGCCAGCCATGCTGTCGCGGAGGAGGGAGCGGGGCTCGCCATGTGGCCGGCCTGACGGGACACCGCTCTGGCTGTCTCGTGCTGCTGGTGCCGGTGCTGGTGCTGGTGCTGGTGCTGGTGTTGCTGTCCTCGTCAGGTTCGACCCGTCGTGCCCGGGATAGCTTGTGTTATCATCACCACCAAAGGCTGTCTGCGGCGAGCCGGACGCTGGTCTCTGGAGCGGATGGCTGCCATCCGTCATCGTGGTCGGAGGTGTGGCAGCGGGATCCTCCTTCGCGACAGAGCCAAACATGTCGCCGTGAGAGCTGGCATAGGGTACTCCGGCCGATCCTTCCGAGGGGCAGCAGCAACCTTGGTCGAGAAATTGCACAAGGAGCGTGGGCGACTCCTTTCTCGCGCTGACACCTCCACAAATTGGCGAGCAGGATCTTGAAACCTGCGACCGTACGAGCTCATGTGTCGGCGGACTGAGGAACACACACACACACACAGCAGCAGAGCTGGGCGACGATGGGGTCTGGCCCTCCCCCCTAGCAGAAGAAGCCGGCGTAACAGTCTGGTTATGCCGATGACGGGCAGGGTAGCGTGTGGTGAACAACCGGGGGGGGGGGTGGGATTATAGTTTGCGGATGGATCGGCCAATATCCACAGGGTCCTCGAGGATGCTCTGCCGAAAACAATGGCGAAAGGTGTTTGTGGTGGGGGGTCTCAGACCCAACCAGGTCGACTTTGACCGACTTGGAAACGACTCGGCGAGCAGGGAGCGAGCAGGGAGAAGGGGAGAAAAAAAGAAGTGGAGGAAGAGCACAATAACGACGCTACGCACACGGCATAGAGGAATGATGATGTGATGCTGCAGATGAATGAAGTGGCTGACATACAATAGAGCGGGATGGTAGAAGTGGCCAGCTGAGGACGGGATCTAGAACATCTACCGAGTCTGGCCTGACTAGTAGTAGTCAGTAGCAGTGTCAATTTGCCAACCTGATGTTTTGTGTCCCTCTGAGAGAGAGAGGAGAGGGAGAAGAGAGAGAGAGAGAGAGAGAGAGAGGATGTCGATGGAGTAGGTTTCCTTCCAGCCTTGCGAGGCTCACAGCAACCACAGCAACTGCTGGAGCTTGAGAAGTTCTCTTGATGGATGTCGGAAGCGAGGAAGAGTTGCGTCATGCACCAGCCCCAAGTAGGTGCCCCGTTCTTTTCTTCGTTGAGGGTAAAGGTTTTGGTCTGGCGGACAAGCAGCTCGAGGAGGATAATTGAAATCAAATAGGGTTTGGGGAGCATCCACCAACGATCAACGTCGCTTTGCCCAGCATGGCAGCACTATCCGTGTCCGGCATAGCCGCTGCTCTGCGGTGCTGGTCCGAAGGCAGAGAGTCATCCCTGCTGGGAGGGGATCTTCACAAAAATTTCAGCCTCTTTCCCCACGGTAACCATCGTCCCCGTTCCGTACACAGTACACGATGGCCGGAATGAGGAGACACCCTCCTTTCTCTCTCTCTCTCGCCCGCCGATGATGACAGACATAGAGTCTCGGTTGCGCGACGGGCAGCGTGTAACCCTCGTAAGCTGCATCCCAGGTCTTTTTTCTCAACGCCTCGTACGACAATGACACACAGTACGGTTACTGGACTGTGAGACAAGGCGCGAGGTCCCTGGCGGGCGAGCGGGAACGTCTCGTCCCACAAAAGACCCTGCCGTGGGTGGAGAAAGGCCGTCAACACGTGTGCTGCAAGAACACCATACATATACTAAGTCGGGATGATGAGGGAGTGACACGCACACATGCATGTACTACACACCAAAAAAAAGGAAAGAAAGAGGAAAAAGAGGGTGGTCGGTCGATTCTGGGCCAGACTCTCGGTCCAGGCAGGGGTCCATCGAGAGACAGTTACATACACAGACAGAGGGCGTGGAAAGATCCTGTTAAAGTGGTGGTGTTGCATTTTCTCGTCATGGTGGGCGTGTCTTGTCCTGCCTGGTGACGCCATTGCAAATAAATCCCTTACGAGACCCTTCTTCCATTGCGATCTGGTTGCCCCTGCAGGTTGTTGGAGGGCCCCCCTACCGAACTTCTTAGTCGTAGCCAGGTGCCCCCCCACCGGTGCCCACCATGGCGATGGAGTCATCTGGGTGAAGATTGCTGAGTTGTGCTTGCCAGCGGGGAAGGCAAAAAAAAAAAAAGGCACCAGAGCAAATCTCGCTGGCTTTGGTTGGTGCCAAGGCCTAGACTAACTACTATAACGTCTGATCCTCAGGTCCCTGCAGAGCACTGTATGGGAAGAGGGTTCCCACCCGGTGAAATGTCATTGGGCACGTGCGGTGGGTTCTAGGCTTGGTGCCATGTTACCATAGTAATTTTTTGGCGAGGGGCCCAAGATCGAGGATCTGCAAAATCCCATATCCAAAGCTTCCACCACGCCCTGCCAGGGGTGACTGACGTCATCATGATTTCTCTTTGGTGCAGCAGCTTGCTTTTCGCTTCGGTTTACCCCTTGGGCCCTTCTCTCCGGGTTACCGGGCTGGTCAGAAAGGAACTACCACGCTGCATGTCAAATTGCCCTGGGTACAGGACGAGGTGAGCCCACAAGGTGTGAACGGGAAACGTGCGATCCGAGACCAGTAGAGGAGGCTGGTCGCTCTCATTTGCTCTCGAAGATGCTGGCCGCTAGAGGACCACCGTGCCGCCGACACGCAGCCTCCAGGCCCGCTCTCCCTCGCATCAGAGAGAGGTAGAACCTGGAGGCAGGGGATGCCTTCACTCACTTCGAGCTCTCCTTGACATTGCCACACTGACCACAGCTCCACCACTGCCGCTCCACGACGTTACCGCACCGTGAACACTCCCAAAAGGACATCCCGCCCGGCGCAGGTGGTGGTGGTGTTGTTGTTGTTGTTGTTGTTATCCTGCTTGGGCCGCTATTGTTGTTCCTCAACGAGACCATCCTTGAATGCCCTAGGTCTGAACCTGTATATGGCCGGGACTGCCGGCTTCTGACCGCGGGACTCGGGCGTGGCCGCTTCGCCGCAGCCCTCTCCTTGGCCTCCTGCTCTGCCAGCTGCCTCGTCACGGGCTCTGGCCGTGTGGCCCCGCACGCATCACAGCTGAGAAAGCTGGGCGGGTTGTGTAGGGTGCAGATCTCGCAGGCCCAGCCAGTCGCAGGAGGGAGAGGGGTGGTTGGTTCCAGGGCAGGCTCGGGCGTCGCGCTCGTCGGCGTTTGAGGCTTCCCTGGCCGCGACCACTCCGGAACCGGCGGTGGCGCGCTCGAGCTTTCGCCGTTGCCCGATGTGGAGGTGAGGGCGCCGCCGCCGCCGCCAGCAGGGAAGTCCGGGCTGGGTGGTATGTAGTCCTTGCCGCGGAGTCGTCTCTCATCCTCCTGGACCAGCTCCCACAGGGCCTGTGCGATGGCCGCCTCGTTCGCGGCGTCCTCCTCCGCCTGTGTCCTGAACCCGTTCCTCGTCGCCGCCTCGGCGATGTTGTGTATCTCCTGGTCGGTATAGTTGGTACTCGCGCAGCCACGATCCATCCTGTTTCTCCTCTCGACGGCGTTCGTGATGACCTGACGTATGTCCTGCCCCCGGTGAATCGGTGCACCGCCGAGCCTCTGGCCAGATCCTCGGGACCGTTCGGCCTGCCGCGCCCGCTCCTCGGCCGCAGCACGAGCGAGACGGCGGGCTTCCTGCGGCGGCGCCCTGGTGCTACCCCCGAGCTTATGGCCCTGGCTGAGGAAGCCCTCGCCCGTGTAGCCCTTCATGGCCAGGCCCTCGTGCTCGTCACGCAGTTGGTCCCACAGCGCGTGGAATTTGGCGTCGTGGGGCCCGTGGACGATATGTGCCAGCTCGTGGAGCATCGTGTCCGTAACTTGTTCGATGGGGAGGAACTGATTACGGTCACCGGGATACCGCAGCCGTAGCATGATCTTTTGGCCCCTGTTCACGTTTAGGCCTAGCCGGGACGCACGCATTAGCATGAGTAAAAGCTCCTCGTTTCCTTCTTCAGGGCCGTAGGAACTTGTCAAGGTTACCTAATAGGTTTTGCTGCGAGGGGTAGAACTCGCAGAGCTCCGAGACCTTCCAGCCCCTGGCCCTCATGATGGGCTTCACCAGGGAAGCAACCTTCCTCAGGCTGTGGAGGGCCTCGTCCGCGCGTGGCAGCTCCCTGAGGTGCCTGTAGGACAGGACTTGGGCATCATGCTCTCGTTGCTGGACCATGGCGAGGATGGCAGCACGGCAGAAAGTGTGTGTTACGTGTGGAAGGTGTAGTGGCTGGTGTAAGGTAGATCGCGCGGCGCTGAGCAGAACGTATCACAAAGGCGAGCCCGGACGACGTCGCTGGTCTATGCACGGCTGAAAGAGACGGGAAGGTTCACGGCACTGGAAACGGTCGGGTCGGACAAAAAGCTTATTGAAGGAGTGCTCAGAGATTGTCAGCAGGACTCCAGAATCACATCGAAGAAGGTCAACCGATAAGTCAGCAGCAGCAGCAACAACAACAACAACACCGCAGAGTGGCGTGCTGCAGTTGATCGAGAAGCTTCTGCTTGGTTTGGATGGGCAGGTCACGTCGTCACGAGCCACTCTTGGGGCAGAAGACGCGTATAGTGGTGTCTGCCTGTCGTTTGGAGCCCTGTATGTACTATGTATGGGCTCTGGATGTGGCTGGCCCAGGCGGGTTCAGCCCCCCACCAACCCCGCTGTCTTGCGGCACGGACGGAACCCCAGCGCCTCCTCATTTGCGGCCGTGAGCGCTGCTTCTGACCTGGACAAGAAAGACAAGCAAGCTATGGGGCGGGCGTGAGCTTCATCTCATATCATTTCCAAAAATTCAGCAGACGAGCTCGATTCCAATCGACCTGAGGCTCTGGAAGAGGTCGGACTCATTCCAGGTGCCATTATCTTTGCCTCACTCTCATCTTGGTGTTCATTTCAGTATCGTGAAGTCCCGATCAATGCTTGTTTTTCACAACATGGGCGACTATCTCTCTTCTTGACCATAATCAGTCATCCTCAAGGCATTTGGCCAGACGCATCTATGACGGGGCATCAAGGAATTTTATGGCTAAAGCCCGCCTGCTCCAATTCTAATGTATACTGGCGATGCTTCTATTGCATATGGCGTACTAGTTATGAGCTCCCATCTCTCAAGGTCATATGATAGACGCAGCTGAATGATGCATCTTGATTATGAAGAAGTGAGCAGTAACTGAACGGAACGAGAGAAGTCCGTTATCGATTAAGATTTGATGCAGATGCCGCTTCAAATCATGCAACACCACGCAAGGTCGATCTTCTCCTTGGCTAATTACGACGCAGTTGAGGCTGCCAATGCCAAGAAGGGGGGGGGGGGGAAGGGTTTGGTTTTCTCCTTTTGTAATGCACACTATTTCCATGAAAGCAAGTAAGTCAGATTGAGTTTCCATCAGTCAACCGGCAACGGCTTTCAAGATAATGAAATATATATATACATATACACATAATTCTTTCCTTGTGGTTGAAACCCTGCAAGTCACTATCATGAGGTTGCAGTGAGGCTCTGCTGGGTTTGTAACAAGCGTGGCGTTTTAAATACAGTACTTGAAGAAGTGGCCAGTCCAGCCCGGGAACTTACGCCTTGTCTCATCGCAGCTGTTCACACCAGAAGACTGTCATCAACCTCAGCAGCTCTATTCTTCTTTGGCCCGTGACTCTAAATTCATGACTTCTCATCCGAGGTTTTGGTCCCGTCTGAACATCCAGCTGAACTTCGCAAAGGTGCGGCTGTCAAATCGCTGACAGGAGCTGTCATTCGGACACGGAGGAAGCAACCGCCACATAAGCTTCTTTTTAAGCTTGATACATATTTTTTTTTTTTTTTTTGACAAGTTTAGATGACAGCAATTGCGCCAGGCTGGGAGCGGGTGAGAGTTCAGCGACTGACTGTAACTAATATGCATTGCCAATCCGACAATATCACACAGGAATCCAAGTGGCGTGTGTATGCTGTGAGCTTGAGAATGCTTGGCTACTTCAAGGTGGTTTGGTTAGCCTTGGGCCACGCATCTTGCTCGCGCTCTCCCAAGCCGGACATCTTACATGATCTGCCTTCACATTGTCCCGCGCGTGTACGATGGAGGCTACTGAAGCAGCCTGTCTCCATAATTCTCGCTTTGCCTTTGGGCCTTGGCCGAATTGGCGTCTCACCAAGACCTCGGAGTCAGCCCTGGTGATCGCCATTCTCAAACGCCTCCTCGGCATCCCTTTCTTTTGAGTCCCCGGCTGCAAGCCTCACCATTCATTCTAACCAGTTCATCGGGTCATGAGACAGCTAACATTGTTTAGACAGGATAGAATACAGTGCAATGTCTGGGAAATGGATGGTATAGGCACCGGGTTGCGGGAGTGGTGGAGGGGTGGAGGGGTGTTTTTTTCTTGGGTTGGGGAGGGAGAGGTTTTTAAATAAAAAAAAAAATAAAAAAAAAAAAGGTCAGTATTTGTAGTGACTCCGATGTTGCCCTGCTTGCCGAGCGCATGATGATGAACGACGGTCATACATGATCCTGCCATGACAAGCGGACGATCATCTGTTAGAAAGTTTCCCATGGTGCTCTCCTTCTCTCCCAGTCGAGGCGCTCGCTCTCCTTTCAACTCCCAGCGTCGTTGGCAGCTTGCTTTTGTCCGCTTCAATGGTATAGGCATCTTCGCCAGGGTGCTCTTGATTTGGTATATTGTTTTCTCCTTTCTTTCTGTCTTTCTGTTGTTTGTGATCTGGTATCACATTCGGATGGGCGGGAACACTACGCCATGAAATTCATCACCATCACCGCCCTGGGGGCGTCCCTCGCTGGTGCTGCACCTGTGTCGAGTGGGCTGGAAAGCCTCCTGGAGTTGACGACGGAGCAGGTCGAGAGGTTCGAGATTCTGACCCTCGGTGGCATGACCCTCCGTGCGGAGCAGGTCCATAATCAGGGCTTCATGACATCTGGTCGTGGCCCGAGAGCGTACCTGCAGTCCCTGCGGAAGTATACTCAATTTGGTGCCACCATAGACCCGAGCCTGCTCTGCATCGTTGATGAAATCCTTCAGGAACTGGGTCTGAGCAGCACGAGTGTCCCCGACAGCTGCACGGGTACGACTGGCAGCAGCAGCACCTCTTCGGGTGGAAGTGGTGGCGGACAGAACCGTAAGGACTCTTAAACGTCCGAGTTCTATTGCTGAGGATATCGGGTGCTGACAGGTCATCAACAGCATCAAACAGCACCGCAACCCCTTCTAGCTCGTCCACAGGTAAACAAGGAGAGGACCCCCTTCCCCCCCCTTCCCCCTTTCTCCTCCTCTCTCTCTGAGGCCTCTATTGCTACCCGTATGTAAAAACCCCCTTCCTGACCTCAACATAGGCTCGGCATCTGCCGTACCACAGGCCAACGACGTGGAGTACCTCACGCCCGTGCAGATCGGCACGCCGCCGCAGACGGTGATGCTCGACTTCGACACGGGCTCCTCGGACCTGTGGGTGTTCACCACGCAGACGCCCCAGCAGCAGTCACAGGGCCACCAGCTGTATGACCCAGACTCCAGCTCGACGGCGTCCCAGGTCGCCAACGCCGAGTTCCAGATTCAGTACGGTGACGGGAGTGGCGCCTCAGGCACCGTCTTTCGGGATGTCGTCACTGTCGGCGGTGTGAGCGTGCAGGACCAGGCTGTCGAGGGTGCCACGATGGTGACTGGTTCCTTCACCGAGGACCAGGCGACGTCCGGGCTGCTGGGCCTCGCCATGGACAGCATCAACCAGGTGACGGACGGCGGCACGACGCCCAACCCGCAAAAGACCTTCTTCTCCAACGCCATGGGGAACCTGGCCATGCCGCTGTTCACAGCGAACCTGAAGCATGGCACCAGTAAGAACCTCCCCCCCCTCCCCCAACCCATCCCATCTCCCACACAGCATGTGGACGGCACAGGTGGTGAGTGACGCAAGATGGAGGTATACGTACTGACGTGTACATCATGTTCTCCCCCCCCACAGCTGGCAACTACAACTTCGGCTTTGTCGACGAGTCCGAGTTTACAGGCAGTGTCAACTTCGTCGCCGTCAACAGCAGCCAGGGCTTCTGGCAATTCTCGGCCAGCGGGTTCGCAGTCGGCCAGGGCGAGGCAACCGCGTTCCCGCACCAGGCCATTGCCGACACCGGCACGACGCTCATGCTGATGCCCGACGAGGCGGTCGAGGCGTACTACCAGCAGATCCCGTCGGCGCAGAACAACCAGCAGCAAGGCGGGGTCGTGTTCAACTGCAACGACACCGTCCCCTCGTTCACGGCCGTCATCAGCGGGTACCAGGCCGTCGTGCCTAGCGATATCATCAAGTTTGCGCCTGTCACTGGCAACTCGACCGAGACCTCGGAGCTGTGCTTTGGGGGCATCCAGAGCAACAGCGGCTTGGGGTTTGCCATCTATGGCGATATCTTCCTCAAGGCGCAGTTCACTGTGTTTGATGGTGGAAACATGCGCATTGGCTTTGCCGCCAAGTCGGATGGAAATTTCTAGACCCAGCCACGGCCTTGGAAACGGATATGTAGCGAGAATGGAACATGAATGATGACAATATTGGGCATGGGAAGAGGGGTTTGCAGAGTTGTCCTAGATAATCAGTAGGAACAATCTGAGATTTGCATAAACCTCTCGCGTCCACTCGTGTGTGTTGTTGTACTACTTACTGTGCCCCTTTCCTATCAAAGTCGACTGCAAAGGCCGTGACATCATGACGTACCTTTCTCTCTCTTGTTGGTCATGTCAAGTGATCAAGAAACGGAGGAGGAGGAGGAGGCGTGAGCTTGACATCTCAGGCATGCCAAGGCCTATGCAACTTTGAGAATCAAATGTAGATGCCTCATATTCCTTTATATAAAATGACTACAAAAATAGTCTCGAAACTTTACAGTGAATGCTGTCGAGTTGTCCAAAGTTTCTTGTAAGCACATAGAAGAAGGTATTCCAGGTGTATGACGAGACGGGAGCTGGCGTGTTGCTCGGCCAACAAAAGTCTTGACCCCACAATGAAGCGGGGGCACAGACCAGCCATACTGTCTGTACTAGTAAACAACGCGACGTTCCTTCCATGAGAGCGTTCACGCCCCCCCCCCCCTTCGCCCCTTCCCCCAAACCAGATCAGGGGGCCCACCCAAAGACAACAAATACACAAGCATAACAAGCTCAAAGCTTCATTCCGCGCGGCGCATTACAGTTGCATATGAACTCTTCTTTCCAGTCTCGTTACTAACCTTTTTCTTTCTTTCTTTCTTTCTTTCTTTCTTCACACCTCCATACAGCTAAACATCCATCCACACCACAAAGCCATCCATTGCGACAAATTCACACCCAACATGGAACCTCCAGCCTCACCGCCCAAGCGCATCACTCGGGCCAGAGCCGCGAGGACGGCAACATCGAGCACTGCAGCTTCTGCAGCCAAGGCAGTGAAGCCGGCCAAGCCTACAGCCACTGCAGCAAGCAGAGCAAAGCCCGCCCGTGCCGCTGCGACCATCAGCGCCCCCTCTGCTTCATCAGATGCTGCTGCTACCGCCTCCTCCTTGACAGCCAGGAGATCGACCAAGCGTAAGACGCGTGGCGACGACCATGAAGATGATGACAGCGAGGTCGAGACGACCACCAAGCGTCCACCCCCCGCCTCGCGGGCCACTTCGACTGCCACTCGAGGCCCCGGTCGGCCCAAGAAGATCGTCGACCCAGAGCCCGAGCCAGCGCCTCGACCAAAGCGTGGCCGGCCCGCCAAGAAGCCCGCCATGGAGCCTGTGAAGGAAGAAGCGCCACCCGCCAGGGCCACGCGGACACGGACGAAGAAGATACAACCCGAGGACGAGGTCGACGGTGATGCAGACGACCTCGCGCCTGAACCAATCATCAAGAAGCGCGGTCGTCCGGCAGGCACCGCTACCAGTGCGAGTGCGCCTACCTCCCAGCCTGTCAAGAAGACAGTGACATTTGCGGAGCCTGACAAGGAGAATGTGATTCCGGCTACAGGGGCGAGGAAGACCGCTACCACCGCCACCGCCGCTAGCAAGCCCACAGAGGCACCACCAGCAGCCACGGGGCTGCGCGCAAAGCCTGTCCGCAAGCCTGCTGGCACCGGTCGCACGACGAGGACGACCGCCACCACGGCCAGGAAGAAGACTACCAAGGAGAGCATCGACGAGAAGAAGCCACCGATGCCTCTGAGCCCTAAGAAGACCTCTCAGCTGTCGGTGAATCGGGATCGCGATGTTGATTCCGAGGATGAGCTTGCTATGGACAGGACCCCTGCGAGATCTTTCCGTCAAACCCCCTTGAGGCCTCGGCTTGGGACCAAGCCTGCACCAAAGGTTCAAAAGGACGACACAGATGAGGAGGACGACGGCAAGGAGGAGGACGATGAGGACGAGGACGACGAGGAGGACGAGGGGCCGAAGGGGACGGATCACGCTCTGCCGCCTACGGAATCTACTGTCTTGCTCGGAAGCCCAATCCGGCGACCACCGCAATCTCCCTTCAAGAACTCGATGAAGTCTCCTGCCAAGCGGATCGAGGGGCTGCAGCTGGGGCTTCCTGCGGCTGCCGAAGCCCTGCAGTCGAGCGCCACTCCGTTCAAGGCATCTCTGCTGCAGTCACCAGCAAAGCGACCACCCATGCCCTTGAAGACCGGCGACTCGAACCCGTTTAGCTCGCGGGAAGTCTCTGTTTCTTCTCCGTTCAAGCAATCTCTACTCCAGTCGCCAGCAAAACGCCCGTTCTCACCTGTCAAGCCACGCAGAGAGCCGCAGGAGATCAATGAGGAACGTTCTCCAGCCCCGACCCCCGTCTTGCTCTGCTCCCCTCCCGCAGTTGAGGAGGGTGAAGAAGCTGAGCAGCTTCAAGATGCGGAGGCTGTCGGGATAATGGGGGACAAGCTCAAGGAAGCAAGCTCCCCTGCAAGGCCGGGCTTCAATGGGCGCATGTCAGCAGTGTTGCCGCGTGAAGTTGATCCCGCGCTCAATCGATCCACAACGCCTACAGACGAGGCTACCGAGGAGGATGATTGTGAGACAGTCGTCCTCGAACAGGGACAGGAGGGCAGTGGCCATGTAGAGATCCTCGAGGACTCGGGAGAGCCTATGGTCATTGACGAACCTGAGTCTCAGGTGGAGAACATGGAGCCTGGCGACATCAGCACTACACCACCCGACTCGCCCCCGCAGGCGACGCTGGACATATTTGGGCTTCGGCAAAAGGACTTGAGTCCTTTTGACACGACTTACTCAGAGTCGGGTGATGAGCACACCCGAGTGATGACGCCCAATGCCGTCTCGCCTGTGGAGGAGATGAGAGGCAGCACCATGAGGCCTCGGACCTCTGGCTTCGGCTTCACGCCACTGGCTCGTCGTTTCGATGAGTGGCAAGCTCGCAGCCCTCACAAGCCAAAGACGCCAACGGCTGAGAAGGCTGAATCCGCCCCAGGGAGCGCGGCGCAGACGCAATTCTTCGAGGATCAGATGTGCGCCCTCCCCGACGAGGAAGCGAAAGAGGCTACTGATGAAAGCGATCCTGTTCCTGCCGTTCCGGAGATTAAGGATCCCGTGCTGGAGGACATCTCTATAACAGAGGAGGACCTGGACCTCGCTGCTGAGGCGAACGAGATGTCAATGATGTCGCCTGAGCATGTTGAGTCGATGCTGAACCTAGACGGCAACGACGACTCCATCTCCGAGGCTAGCCAGGAGTACGGCGACGAAAATGCTGTTCCAGCGCAGGCGGTCAATGGCGTCCTGGTCCCACCCGTCACCCCTCAGAGGCCCATCAGACGCGAGTTCCACACCGTGTCCAAGGTACCGCTGAAGCCGGCGGACGAGTCCACTCCGGTGGCTCAGCCGTCGCTGAGGAAGCGGAGGCACAGCATCTCCCGCCTCCCCGTGCCTCGGCCCAGCCATAATCTTTCCAGGAGCGCGACTGTCATCTCCTACTCGCCCACTAAGGATGGGGACGTCGATACTGCTGCTCTGGAAGAGGCTGTGGAGGAAGAGAGCCTCCTTGAGCGATCGGGATCCCTGCCGCCTCCCGAGACGCCATCCAAGCCCCAGGCTTGGTCGCAACCAGAGACGCCTGCACGGACTCCCCGTCCCGATGTCCACCCAACTCTGCTCCGCGGAGCAGTTGTCTTTGTTGACGTTCATACCATGGACGGTGCTGATGCCAGTGCCATCTTCATTGAGCTTCTCACGCAGATGGGTGCCCGATGCGTGACGAGCTGGCACTGGAACTCCAGCGACAAGGATGCGTCCTCCAAGATTGGCATCACGCATGTGGTGTACAAGGACGGCGGCAGGACCACAATGGACAAGGTCCGTGAGACTGGTGGGCTCGTGCAATGTGTCGGTGTGGGTTGGGTCTTAGAGTAAGTCGCTCTAGAAGACTATGTGTCTTTGTTTCTTTTCTATGTGCCATGCTAACTAATCCTGCCAGCTGCGAACGAGCAAATGAGTGGCTTGATGAAGCTCCTTATTACATCGACACCTCCCTCATCCCTCGCAGCGCCGCCCGGCGCAGGACCATCATGGATCCCAACGCACTCGGCGACGACAGCACACCAGTGCCCGACTCGACGGCCCGCAACGCGGCACGGGAATGTAGAACCGCACCCACCACACCTGCACCTGCAAACCGTCGTGATAGTAGCCTCTGGATGCACTCGCCAGATGATTTTGAGAACTCTGGCGACCTGGACCCGAGCGACTTCGACTTCGAAGTCTCGGCGGGCCACGAGGAGTGGTATAACACTGCGCCCCTGACACCGGTGCCCAAGACGCCTGCTCCGGATGCCATCCATCGGTTCGCGATGGAAATCGAGCTGGACACGCCGATGGCGGACGATGGTGATGATGATGAGGAGAACATCGGCGTGGAGGAGATGTTGTCCCGAGAACAGCTGATGCAGCGCACATGCCCACCCAAGGCCCAACACATGTATGAGGAGATGGGTGCTGGGATTCTTGGTCTGCAGAGGGACGAGAGTGTAGCGCGAAGGCTGATGGATGCGCGCCGAAAGAGTCTAGCATTTGCACCTAAGATCTCGAGCCCTTTGGCGAGGAGTTGGAAGGAGTGGAAATGAGAGGCAAACTGGTTCTTCTTCCTTGTTTGTAGGTGGAGAGCGGCCAGCCATCACTCACTAGCATTTCTGTACGGCGTTGAGCGGTATGGGTTTATTTAGAGACAAGGACATTCATTCATTATCCGACCACGCTCTTTATCAAGCAATTATGAGAATTGAAGACCATATCGTCCGTTCTCATCTGTACAGTGGTCAAGAGACCAGATGGTGTGTGTATATGGGCAGCAATTACAAGGGACAAGCAGCTCGACTTGAAGACCTAGGCTATAAACTGTACAGGGCCTGATCCCTCAAAGGACTTATCGCAAAATGAATTCCAGTGTCTACAATTGGTCAACGTGGTGAGGTGGTATCTACAATGCTACTTACTATATGAAAGTGAGTGGCGTCCCAAGACTACTTACAAGCGAAGCGGGTGGGCCCGGGGATATAAGCTCAACAGACAAGGTGACGCGCGTTTCGATCCCTGGCTTTTTTCTTTATCTTTTGACACCTCTGCTGCAGGATGACTTGGACATGATGATAAGGACACCTCAAAAGTCGCCACTTGCTGCCCAACACTTGATCATTATACAAGTCCTACCAGTAAATTGTTACAGGTTCATTCAGTAATGCTTCTTCTTGTGTGTGATTCTCTTGGCTCGACCGTTATGACTTTCTCCTTCAGGTGATTGGACCAAAGACACACACGATGTTGTCCTCGACAGTGCCTCCTCCTCCTCCTTCTCTTCTTCTTCTTCTTCTCACATCCTTCCTTCTCATCGCTGCTCCAGCCATAGCAACTCTCTCAGATCCGCCGTCTCAGAAGCCGCTGGACGACAGCAGCAGCACTCTCGAAGATGACCGCTCGCCACAGTGGACGTTAGACTTCACCTCTCCCCTCCCCCACCTCTTCTCCTCGATCCCCAGCCTCCTGCACCAATGGAGCAACACCATCTTCCCCAACGGGCACACCCTCGCGGCCGTCGAGATCCCAGCCTACACCCTCGTCTACCATGGCCTCATCTCTCCCGAGGACAGCACACCGGAGCCCCCCAGCCCGGAGTGGCTCGCCTTCGACCTCGAGATGGCCTACGGCATCATGGGCTCCAGCCGCGACTCCTTCCTGCTCACCTACCAGACCGGCCGGCCCGTGCGCGCTCTCTACTTTGACGGCGAGAGCGCCACGCTCATGGGGCTGGGCCAGATGGACACCCAGATGCTGCAGCTCTTTGGGAACGTCACGGGGCCTGGAGGCGGGAGGGGGGGCATGATGGGGCTGGGGGCCGAGTACCTGCGGGCGCATGGGCTGTGCGACTGGCTGGAGGAGGCGGGGCTGCGGGGGCCCGGGTGGGGGTTTGAGGGGATCGTGCGCATGAATGCTGGGTTCGAGATGATCTGGTGTGATTTTCTGAGCCCGAGCCTGAGGCTAGTCTCGAGGATGAACGTCACGGCGCCGCTGTTACCAGAGGAGGAGGCGGGGGAGAAAGTCGAGGAGGGCGGCGGCGGCGGCCGGATGGGAGATGAGCTTCTTGCTGCCAGGAGGACGAACCAAGACGACGCCGGGACCCAGAAGGAGGAGGTGACCACCTCATTCTACCCGCTCCCACCACAGCCGACCAAGACAGACCGCAACGCCGAGCCTTCCCACGGCGCGCCCCCGCCAAATATGCGCTGGGACTCGGGCCGTGAGCCGTTCATCAGGGTCCAGGGCTGGGGCTGGTTCGACAGCGCCACCTGGCACTACGGGTCCACGCGCAGCGGGCCCGGGCAGGGCGAGGTCAAGGCCAAGCCGCTCGGCTGCGGGATCCTGAGCTACTACTCGCCGCAGTTCGTCCACCAGACCCGCATGCGTGCTCTGGACGAGCAGGCCCGCCTCAACCTGACGAGCGAGGGTCTGTGGGCGGGGCCCGGCGAGGGCGGCAACAGGACCGAGGCCATCAAACAGCTTGCCCGGCGGCGGCGCTTCCACCACCTGGAGAACGTGACGTCCGGCGAGGCCATGCTGATGAGGAGGAACTCGGAGAGGGCGCTACGGGCCTTGCTCGTCCCCGACGCGGATGACACCAGCTGCTCCGGCGCGGACTGGGTGCTGATGACGTCCGAGATCGTGCAGCGCGTCACCAACCAGCTGACCATGATGGACACCAGGCTCGCCTCGCTGCCGGGCATAGACGACACGGGGGACCACGAGACGGCCATGTACAAGTGGCTGTTTGACCTGCGGGCGCAGAGCCACATGTTCCTGGTGGCGTATATGGAGTACCCGCAGGAGATCAGCCGCGACACGTGGCGGACAGACTCTGATCTCTACAGGGAGACACACGCGCGGTGCCGATGGCGGTATACCAGGCTCCTTGTGCCGGAGGAACGGCTACACCACTCGCTGTCTCCCGAGGAGGCGGACCTCCGATCCGCGGTGGAAGAGGTCTACGGCACGATCTGTGCAGTGCTTCTCACGATGGGCTTCGGCATCGAGCTCGCCTGGCTAGAAATGCTGGCAGACAGGCGTGCAGCCAGTACAGCGCTGGCGCCCCGAGCCGCCACATGGCAAGAAAACATAGCCGAGCTCACCGCCTGGCTTGGCTGGGAGAGTCAGTACTACGGCTGTAAGGAACAGTGCGCGTGGAACGAGCGCTGTTATATTCCTATGTGGCCGATGCTGCACAGAGGAGGCATGGGTGGTGGTGGTCCTCCTGGCGGGGGTCACGGACGCGGCCCGGGAGGTCCTGGAAGAGGTAGACGCCCAGGGGGAGGCGGTGGTGGTCGGGGATCTGCATCTGCATTAGACGAGGACGACTTCCCCCATGGCCCGCCGCCTGGTCATGATGGCCCTGGACGTGGAGGTCCAGGTTTCAAGATGCCGCCTCGAGGGCCGGCGTGGATGGGCGATGACACGGATCTCTGGGAACCAAAGTGTGTGAATATCACTTGGATCATGGGAGAGGGTTGATATGAATTCTTTCGAGAGGGAAGGAGGGGGGGGGGAGGGGGGAACCATTGTGTAGACTACTCAAGAGTCAGTACTCTTCTTATTATATATAAAATGACACAGGCGAGTAATTGAACCATGGGTTTGATACGACATATTTCTGGTTTGTATAGCATTATATCCCCTCACTCATCTGATGGTTTTTTTTTTGGTCTACCTGATATTGTATATGACCTTGTTCACCCCCCAAACTCCAATGCGACTTGCTTCTTTTTTCTATAAAATAAAGTATGAGACAGTCCAGCTCCGTCTTCCATATCAGTTGACGGCCACATACGCCCTCATCGCCTTGACAGCATCGCCGTCGTGTTGCTTGAGCAGCTCGGTAGCCTTGGGCTTCGTCAGATCGAGCTCGTCAACCTGTGCGCAAGCAAATCTCGTCAGTCTTCTCTTCCCTCTTTCCAAAACAGACTCCCAGCTGGATGGTGCCTCTGCATTATCATCATCATCATCACCACCACCACCACCACCACCACCACTTACCAGCAGCGTGACGTCCGCGGCGTCCACCTTGACCTTCTTGAGGTCCTTCTTCTCCTCGGCCTTGGTGACGCTCAGCTTGTTCACGGCCTCGCTCAGGCCCTTCTGGTCGACCGATGCAGAGCCAGTCGCGGCGTCGTCGCCCCGCGCATCGAGCTGGGACAGCGCCGCGGCGGCTTTCCTGTCCTCTGCCGACTTGGCCTTGTCGTCTTGTAGTTCATCCTCGACATCGCCGGTCGTGGCGCCTTCCACGACGCCTGAGGGTTGCTTCTCTTCTGCCATTGTCTTTTTGCGTTGTGGGAGAAGGGGGGTGGAAGGGAAGGTGTGGTTGTAGGAAGGGAAAAGAGGAGGGGGAGGGGTTCGTCGCCAAATCAGACTTGGACTGGGGGAAGGTAAATACTTGAGTTAGTAGTCAAGCATTGGATTTCAGGGTTGCGATAAGGGTTGTTATCCGTACTTTTTCGACTTGTTGTCATCCAAAATGGTCTTTGAATGAACAAAGATGTGTGTCACCATCGATCCTCAACTTTCCTCGCATCATGTTATTCTCTTGCTGCTCAAAGACATTGACCTTGTCTTGCATCTCTGTTGTATAATACATTCTCTGAAAGTTGAATCCTGTTGTATTGTCAAAACAATAACAACACACAAACAGAAAGAAACAAACAGCTGACTCGAGTACGCAGTCACTCACTCGGCTCACTCAAATCACACCTATTATAAGCCCTTCTCTGTTGCTTGTCTACAGCCTCAACTTCTGAGTGAGGAACGGGGCCACTCACCTGGCACCACAACCCTGACACGATGGCCTCATCCAACGGCCCCTGGACGCCCGACTCGTGGCGCTCCAAGCCCATCAAGCAGGTGCCCGACCTCGACCCTGCCGCCGTAGCCCGCGCAGCCGCAGAGCTCAGCAACCTCCCGCCGCTCGTGACGCCCAAGGAGATCCTCAAGCTCAAGTCGGAGCTCGGCGCCGTGGCCCGCGGCGAGGCCTTCCTCCTGCAGGGCGGCGACTGCGCGGAGCTGTTTGAGTACTGCAGCCAGGCCGCCATCGAGAGCAAGATCAAGCTCCTGCTGCAGATGTCCCTCGTGCTGATCCTGGGCTGCGACAAGCGCGTCGTCCGCATCGGCCGCATGGCTGGCCAGTACGCCAAGCCCCGCTCCAGCGACACCGAGACCCTCGCGGACGGCCGCGTCGTGCCCAGCTTCCGCGGCGACATCCTGAACTCGTACGACCTCGACCAGCGCGCCCTCGACCCGACCAGGCTCGTCAAGGCGTACCACTATTCCGCCGCCACCCTCAACTACAGCCGTGCCGCCGCGTCCAGCGGCATCGCCAACCTGAACCGGCCCATGGACTGGGACCTGGGCCACGTCCAGGACCCGCGCCTCAAGGACAAGTACAGCGGCATCGTGAACGCGCTCCAGACGAGCATGCGCTTCATGAACACCATCGGCGCCCTGGGCAGCGACAGCGCCTCCGTCTCGACGGTCGACCTCTTCACCAGCCACGAGGGCCTGGTTCTCGAGTACGAACAGCCGCTGACCCGCCCCTTCTCGTCCGCCGCCATCTACGGCGGGGCCAAGACGCGGCGGGGTGGGGCCTCGACCACACCGTTGCTCAACAACGGCAGCCAGGACGAGAACGAGACGCGGTACTACGACACATCGGCGCACTTCCTCTGGATCGGCGACCGCACGCGTCAGATCGACGGCGCCCACGTCGAGTTCTTCCGGGGCATCGCCAACCCGATCGGGGTCAAGGTCGGCCCGTCCACGCCGACGTCCGACCTGCTCGAGCTGCTGCGCACCCTGAACCCGGCCCGCGAGGTCGGCAAGATCACCCTCATCACGCGCTACGGCGCCGCTAGGGTCAAGGACCTGCTGCCCGCGCACATCCGCGCCGTCGAGGACAGCGAGTACGCCGGCACCGTCGTCTGGCAGTGCGACCCCATGCACGGCAACACCCGGTCCACGGCTACCGGCGTCAAGACCCGCCGCTTCGGCGACATCTTTGCCGAGCTGCAGGAGACCCTGCGCATCCACAAGGGGCAGGGGAGCTACCTGGGCGGCGTCCACCTGGAGCTGACGGGCGACGCCGTCACAGAGTGCCTCGGCGGCAGCGAGGAGCTGGGCGAGGACGACCTGGCCGTGCGCTACACGAGCTTGTGTGACCCGCGCCTGAACGAGAAGCAGGCTCTGGAGCTTGCGTTTGAGATTACCCATCATTACCGAAACGAGGCAGATCACTGAGTGAGCGGCTTGGCGTAGCTGTTAACGCATTGTGTGTGTGTGTGTGTGTGTGTATATGTGGGACATGACCAAGTTTTTGGAATTATAGGGCAAGGCAATGGCGTTGGACTGGCGGGTTTTTAAATTCTTTATTTATAGCTGCCCCAAGAAGAACAAGAGACGGCGCAGGAGGAAGGGGGGGAAAAAACATTGAAAAGTTTATGGTTGCTGCTATCTGGAGGATCATCATCAATCTTCAATGAAGGCTTAGCTTGGCTTAGCTTTGCGTGCGGAATCAAATCCTATGCTCCTCTCATCAAGTCCAATTGCTGGACCAGACCTCAGCTCGCTCATTTGCTCCTGTCTGATATCATAACCTCCCGATACTCCGTCCCAGACCTCCAGCGCCCTGCTGAGACCTTCATAGAGCAGTGATCGTCTGCGCGCCCTCGAATGCGTCACCAGGCTCCAGAGTCTGGAATCCCTTGACACTGCCCGCCTCGACACAAATCATCTGCTTGAAGCCGTCCTTGGGCGCAAAGTCGCCAATGCCGGCAGCCTTCTCCGTCCAGGGGTTCCACACGACCACGTCGGTCAGGTTGTCGCGGACGACCGAGAAGATCTTGCTTCCGCCCTCTGTCACGATGACAGGGTCGCTGGGGCCCTGGGCGGGAGTGTACACACGGTCGGTCTCGCCTGTGATGGTGACGCTGGAGGACTGGGTCTTGGTGGAAGCGCCGTCGACCTTGTCAATATATGGTGACGCGTCGAGGCCATCAACTGCGACCTGGGTGATGTCCTATACCAACACACAATAAGCCAACTTTTTCATGCATACGTCCGAATATAAAATATAAAAAGAGTGGACAGAGGAGAGAGGAGAGAGGAGAGAGGAAGAGAGGGGGGGGGGGGGGAGGAAGGAAGGAATCAGCATGCCTTGACCCTCAGATACGTATGCAGCAGCACCTCAAACTCAAAGGCCTTGTCGGCCTTGTTCGTAATGACGATGGAGGTATTCAGGCCGCTCCGCTCGAGGGTGACGCTGTAGATGAGGTCGAAGTCGTACGGCCAGAGCGCGCGGGTCTTGTCGTCCAGCGAGGACGAGCTCAGGCCGAAGTCGAGCTTGACGTTGGTGTCGGCAGCGCTGCCGTCAGACTGCTTGGACTCGGAGGTGGACTTGCCCAGGAGCTCCCACCGCGAGGTGCGCGCGAAGCCGTGCTGGGGGAGCTTGGATGTTGCTGCGTGGTCGGGTGCGGTGCCAAAGACCTGTGGCGTTACACAGTCCACTCGTCAGAAGAGGAAAAGATAGAACACTCCAAGGGCATCATCCCCTCGACGAAACTCCATCCTCTCAGGGTTCGACTGGGAAAGACAGAGGGAAGGGGGTACATCTGATCAATCTTACGGGGAACACCAAGGGGATGCCGCCGCGGACGGCCTTGCTGCCGTCCAGCACGGCCTTCTCGCTCAGCCAGAGCTTCTCGTCACCGCTCGCGTCCTTCCAGCTGATGACGGTGGCGCCGTGCAGCAGCACCTCAACGCTCTCGCCAGTAGGCAGCTGGGCGGACACACGACCGGTATCGTTGTCGATGCTGACCGAGGCCTGGGGAATAGGCTGCTGCGGCGTCGGGGCCAGCGCCGACGGCTTGTTGGGGCGGTCGACCATGTTTGCTTTTTCCTTTCCTTGGGGTGGGGAAAGAGCTGCAGCTTCGTTCCTGGTTGGCAAGGGGTGGGGAAGGTGAGTGTGAGCGTGAAGTATCAGAGGAGAGGAGAGGAGAGGACAGGATGTGGAGGAGAAACGTCTGGTGGTGATGACGGTTCTAGGTTGTTGGAGGGGTGGGGGAGGAGTGGCGTTGGCGTTGGCGTCGGCTTTGGCTTTGGTGGTGGTAGCGGTTGTGGTATGTGGTAGTAGAGGAGGAGGAGGTGGTGGTGGTGGTTTGGTACTACTACTGTAAAGTGGTGGTAATCGCGGCAGTGGCGTGTCCAGAGCTTACTGTTTTGGCTCTGTGTCAAAGCAGCTTGGTCTCTGTCATAGCCTGTATCTGCTGAGAGACCAGTGGGAGCCAGTGGGAGCTGCCCGCCTGAAGATGTCATGGCGGGGTAAGCACCAGACCCCGCCCCCCCCTGTCTGGTACCCAAGCTGCCTCACCATCCTAGCGCGCGCCGTGAGGGGAGCACGGATCCCCCTGACAGGCTAACCAGGAAGGGCTGCTTACCATGCAATGGTGAAACAAGTCAAATCCCAACGACCTACCCGGGGCGTACAAAAATAGCTACGTTTTATACGGCCATGGATGGCAGATCAGATCTCACCGCTCCGTCCTACTACCGAATTCCTCATGAGGAGGCGGGACACATGCAATCATGATGTTGCATTCATCTGCGGTGTTGATAGCCTTGCAGCAGGTTCCCATTCGTCAGAAACGGAGCGAGGGACTCACTGCAACTATACCAACATCTTCTCTAACAAGAAATAGATATTCCGGATCATGGTTGCATTACTTATACTACTTCAAAAAAAAAAAAAAAAAAAAAAAAAAGAGCGCCAGTGATACTGTTCATGGGCTAGTTGCGCTGGAATATTGGACTCGGACTCAAGCATACAGGAACGAAGGGTTTGGCATGTCCTTACTCCGTCCATTGTTGGCAAAATGGGGTGTTGATAATGTCCAAAGTCAGCTTGGTTATTGTCTCAGAGCCTGTGGACGCGAGGCCACACCCCAGTCAGCGCTCCCAGCCAGCATATTCACCTCTTGGTCCGGAGATTGAGCCTATGACTGTTCTGAACATTTCAACGTGCTTCTCTGTAGATCTCGTATGTTCAAGTCCCAGAAAAGAAAGCGTACACACCTATTAGATAAAGTGGAAGAGGACAAAAAAGAGACGAGGTTGAGAAGCTTGAGGGTGAGAGAATCCAGCTTCGGCAAAAGTACTTGACGATCAGAGAGATATACTTTCAGCCTTGACGAGGGAGGCTCCAAAATTTGTCCTCTGCACACAGACTATCTGCTTCATTTTGTGGTAGGGTGTGTTACATTGTGCAACAATCCTCGCAGGGCATTTTCTGCAGTTGGCTCTTAGTCCCCGTGGCGCAGGGCCGAAGAACATGGCCTACCTTCCTGAAGCAGTATGCAACTAGGAGCATAGCCAATCAGATCGCAGCAATGATTTTCTTCTCCAGTGAGGACAATTCATAAGTTGAGCACACCAGAAGAACCCTTTACTATTAAGGTTACCAACATTATCTTGTATGAAGCCTGGTCAGTTGACGGTAGCATTCTCTCAGGTCAATTGTTTTATTAGTACATGCGCTTCGGCATCAGCAATTCATACATACTTTTGCTCTTTGGCACCTTCTACGCAGCCTCGTGCCCTGCCTCGGTTTTGCAATTTCGGTTGGTCCTACAGGCGATCTTTGACTAGAAATGAGGTACGGGTGGTAAGCAAAGTACAGATTTGTATAAGCGTCCGAAGTGTCAGCAAGGTCCTGATTGGGTATTCACATCCGTGATGTGATGTGCTCTTCACAGCCTTCCGCCCCGCGCATATGCAAGTGGGTGGGCATAGCTGAGCTGTGCGCCGCAGTCGAAACCACCACTCAAAAGGATATTAGATTACCCCGAGTCACTTGCACTCTCCCTTGAGCGCGGCCTACTCCCAATTGTCCTACTCAAACTTTCGTCCCAGGCATCTTGCCTGTTGTCCATCCAACAGCGCACGTTTGCTCAGCGTATCTTTACAGAACTCGGCTTGAATGGCATCAGCCAATCACTAGCTTCTAATTACCTTTCTTACTCGCTTACAGCAAGAATGTCTGCCTCCCGGGCCTCCCAATTGCCTCCGGACAATGGCGTTACAGTTGCGCAGGCGCGCAACGAGGTCAACAACATCAGAAATGATCGAGGTCGAATGTCTGATGAAACCTATCAAGAGGTGCTTGATAAGCTCGATCCTGAAGCCAGGGAAGAGATTCTTCAAAGCTACAGACACCATCGTGATGAGTCTGGGTCGACTGCATCAATGTAAGTCGAAGAGCCCCTGGCGTCTGCCCACCGAGGTACTTGAGTAAGAAGTAGGCAGGCACGGCCCCAGTGCCAGGAAGTCAGAATGTTTCGACTCTTTACTAATGAGAAATCACGCGAAGTCTCGCCAACAATCTGTATACAAGCCAGGCACGATTCATATTCGAGCTGCTGCAGAATGCCGAGGACAACCATTACACCAAGGCTCGAGCACGGGGCCATCAGCCCTACGTCGCATTCGAGATCCACGAGGATCGTGTCATCATTGAATGCAACGAGGACGGGTTCGACAGCCGCAATATCAAAGCAATCTGCAGCATGGGAGAGAGCTCCAAGAAAGGAAAGAGTTCTAAGAAAGGTGCTCAGCGCTATATCGGCGAAAAGGGCATTGGCTTCAAATCCGTCTTCATGGTGGCGTACGAAGTCCATATCCAATCCGGCTCCTACTCATTCTATTTCGAGCACCACCGTGGAGATTCTGGTCTAGGAATGATCATGCCCATCTGGGAGGAACCTGTGCAACAATTGCCTCAACACATGACGAGAATGACACTTCTTCTCCATACGACAGGTGGTCCCGCCGATCCAGCATCGCAACGCAAGACGATGTACGACGAATTTCAAGACGATTCGCTTCAAAGCCTGCTCCTCTTCACGCGAAAACTTGAGGTGATTCGCATCTCGTTCTTCGACAGCGACGATGTGCTCCAGACCTCCACCAGCTTCTTGGTTTCAGGGAAAGAAAGCAGCCGGACAACATTGACCAAGACGGTCACGAAGGGAGATGATACAAGCGAAACAACTTGTCAAACCTATCATGTCACTCGGCGCACCGTGCACAACTTGGCAAAGAACGAGAACCGGACCTACGCCAGCGCCAAAGTGGTACTCGCCTTCCCTTTATCAGCTGATAGCAAGTCATTTGTGGTCGAGCGTCAAATGGTCTATGCCTTTATGCCAATGAGGCATATGGGCTTTTCGGTAAGAGTGCCTCCTGCTGCTATAATATGTCTCAGTTCCTCTTGCGAGAGGTTCTGTCTTCACCAAAAACCTTTCATGGCAGCGTATAAGACAACTTCACAGCTTGGCCTTAGGAGAGGGGTTAGAAAGTCGCTCTTTGATTCATGCTTAGTACATGTGTTTCTGGTATACATCTGAGGTTCACTACATCTGTGTTGTTTACTTTCATATATATCCCAGGGATATGTCTACGACTTCGATCATACAATGCTTCACCTGACCCTCGATGCTAACTTTCTCTTTCTACCCTTCTAGTTCCTCATACAGAGTGATTTCGTGACGAAAGCTGATAGGGAAGACATCGTTGTTTCGTCTGTGCGGAATCGTGGCATTCTTGACGGCATCAGTGATGCGTTCATTCAAGCCGTTTCGGAATTTTGCTCTGATCCGAATCTTCGATACACTTGGATGCAATTCTTGCCAGACAAGGATCAATTCGAAGACGACACATTCTGGTTGGGCGCCATCAACGCAATACGGCAGAAGCTCAGTGAAGTACCATGTGTACTACCGAGGAGTGGGTGTGGTCTTCGCAAGATCAATGAACTCCGAATCCTCCAACCATCATATTGTGACAGCGAAAAAGAACCTTTGTTCAAAGATCTCGAGCCCGAGAAATGGTTGTCCGAAAAGTACCTGGCTAGCGACATCGACATTCTCGAAAAATTCGGCTTGGAGCTTGAGGAAATCCAGGGTGGGGAGTTGTTGAGAATGGTCGAGCAGGATTTGAGATCTCCAGACTCCCGCATGAAATGCGAAGAGACAGATGAGGACTGGCACACCAGGGCAGCGAAAATGCTTATGACCGTGGTTCGAAATACAGACAGAGAGGGCCTGGAGAAATTGCGCAACCTGGAACTGATTCCCCAACAAGACATATGGGGCACGACCTGGATTTCCCCAAACATCAGCCAGAAGATCTATCTTTGTGAGACTAAAGAGGGGATCACTATCCCCCAAGGTCTTCAGTTGCGGCTTATCGAGGTCAAACCATCGCGAAACCCGGCACGTGTCGCGTTCTTCAAAAAATTGGGCGTCTGTCTGGCCGGTCCAAAAATGGTGCGCCGCAAAATCCTGCATCAACATCGAGATCTCAAGAATCTTAGGGGTCCATCATTTACAATTACTGTTCCGACTCTGTTCACGCATCTGGAATTTCTCTATCTCACAGATCATCTGAAGTCAACGTCCGAGCAGCTTCAGAATGAACTAGTACTCCCCGATCAACGAGCAGACCTGTGGAACCCTGAGCAGAGCGAGCCGCTGTATTTCCCGGACGGCGGCCGTTATGGGCCACACGAGCTTCTCAAAGCAACGAAGGCTGGGAATGAGCCAGGCGCCGGGGCCCCAGGAATAGCCGTGAGGTTTCTACATAAGTACTTTATAGAGAATGCCCCTGAGAAACCTCGTGTTGAGTCGCTCAAGTAGGTTGCTTAGTTGAAGGTAAATGCAGGGCTGCGCAAATCCCTGAGACTAGTCGACCCATCAACCAATGATCTCTCTGCTGAATGCATCTATGTTTCAAAGCATCGGCCAGAGAGATTCCTGGGGCTTCTGCGCAGAACACATCTTTCTAAGGAAGAGAATATGAATGTCTGGGACATTGTGTTTGACAATGAAGACCTCGAGGTTCTTTGTGAGGGTAACCGCATGGTTTCTCTATGGAGGACGTATCTTCCGCTACTTGACCTGCAACAAAAGTGTGAGAGATACTTACCTGTGGGTGAGACCTTCGCGAAATTTCTCAAAGTCGACCACCGTCTTACAAGGGAAAACTACGAGCAATTGCACTGGTCCTTTCTTGTCCATTCACTCGATGTCAATGTCGAAGAGGATGTGGCCTTTTACTTGGCTATTTTGCGCCAACTTTGTGGACTGGCAGCACAGCATGACCAACTTGGATATCGTGTCATTGGTCTATACCACATGATCTACAACAAATACGCAGAGTCGGAGTTGAATCAGCAAGGGGAGGCTCAGATCCGGTCCGTTTCCTCTCTGCTGGATAATGAGTGTCTTTACTGATTTTTACCAGTATTTTCTTCCAAGGAATTCACACAGTCTATATTCCGGCGTACCGCGGATCCTCATCTTCCTGGGCCTCACTTGGAGAGTGCCGCTGGGGAGGATTGCCCCTAATGATCACTATAAAGCCTCTTCGTGCTCGTTACATGGAAGTATATGCCAACATGTCAGTCGAGTTGCACAATGTGGAAAGGTTGTTCTGCGATGTGCTAGAGATCCAAGACTGCGGATGGCTCGACATACTTGACGAGTTGTACGAGCTGGAGCGCTGCAACGAGGTCCGCGTCGAAAACGTCTTCGATATATACCAATACCTCAACGACCTCTTAAAAGACACGAGCGAGGAAGACCAGGAAGCCATCATGTCAGTGAAAACTTGTGAGAGATGCTATCGTCCTTTTTCTAATCTGGAATTAACCATAGTGAACGGTTTGAGACGAAGAATATCATCTATGTGCCAAATGACGGTGATGGTCAATGGTACTCTGTCCCTGATTGCCTTTGGTCAAGCAATACAAGGATCCAAGGAAAGGCTACCCTGAGCGAGCATTACGGAGACCTTGAAAGCTTTTTTTGCAGTTTTCTCAAGGTGAAGACTCTTACCTTAGAGATCGTCTGTGATGAACTTGCCCATTTGGGCCCTCTGGGCGATGATCGAGAAAGTTCTGCTGCCTACGTCAAAGACAACATCATTTCTTTGAGCTTCTTTCTTGGGGAGAGGGAGCCCAAGGACTACCCCGAAGCAACTACGTTGCTCGCAGCCAATATGCTTCCGATCCGACATCCTGATGGAACTGTCAGCCTCGATTCTACTGCTGCTGATTTTGCCATTGTCGACACAACTCCATTGGAAAGCATCTTTGCGCATCGGGTCAAGACACTTGATTTTTCTCTTGATGAGGTCCATTCACTCGGCCCATTCATTGCATGGCTCGGTTTGGAGAGCAAGTACATGTCGGGTATGGTCAAAGAGATCACGACAGTCAATGAGAAGACCAGACAGCCCACGAGGCGTCCGGAACGCAAGATCAGCCCGAAGGCTCACGCCCTCTATCGGTAATTCAAGTACTGAGTTTCTTTGATGCCACTGTTCTGTATGCTAATTAGTTCGATTGCCTCGCAGAATCGCCTATCATTACGACAGCCCCAGGCTGCACAACACCAGCATTTCGCTTTACGACATGCTGCGCAATGCACAAGTTTACGAAACGGACAGGATCTCATGCAGATTTAGCCTCTTCCAAGATGGTCGGGCTCATAAACACGTCAAAGAGCATGGCGATCTCCACATCCGAGAGCACGAATCCCGGCTCGAGATATTCATCTCACGAGACAAGAAAGCCCAGGATTTTGTGTATCTCTCGAAACTCGGACCCCGTCTATTTGATTGGCTGCTGCTGGATGCGAGGACGCGGATTCACGAGACACATGCCTTGAGAGGCCAGTCCGCCATTCAGAAAATTTTGAATATCACTGAACGATCGCTCCATGCGCGAATACTAGAAGCAGACGGTATTGTCAGTGTCGATGTAGAGGATACGTATGAGAGCACAGAACCTGAGAGTGGTGAGGCTGAATATGAGGATGGATCCTTGAGCCTGCCGTTGTCGCCACCAACAAATATCACTTCCCCAGATCGCTCGGATCAAATTTCGATACATGGAACGTCTGCTTTACGCAGCTCTAGATCCCTTGGGAGACCAGCCAGGTCAGTCTGCATAATATTCTACTCTAAGATTACCTTGAAAGGCAGTCATTAATAATGTTGAATAGTGCTTACAGTTCCAACCGCGAGATTGCAAAGCGGATTTCACACAAGATTCCAAGACGAGACCCATACCGGGATCTCCTCTGCCAGGTCGTGTCTGCTGCGCGGACCGCCCAATTTCCTAGGAAAGATTCGTTCGATATGTCTGGAATGCTCTCGGCTCTACCTCTTTCTGATGTATCTGGGATCAGCTACAATGATTCTGACGAGACGCTTCGCCTTGGATCCTCCTTTCTACCCGAGCGTGATATATCCAAGATTGGTGCAGCGGGAGAGCTTTTCGTAGGTCTTTCCCGGCTCCATCCATCCAATCTTGCAGCCTGTCGTAAGAAGCAATGTGATTTTTACTGACATGATCTTCTCTCCCTAGGTGTTCGAGATGCTGAAGTCCCACTCTCTACCGAACTTCTCTTTGGCTCAGTGGCAGAGCAAGATCCGGCGCTACGTTAAAGTTCATCCTGACTACACCCATATCAAGCACTGGAGCTCCAGGGAGACAGCTGATCTCACCTACGATGACACAGAAGGGGCACTGACAAAGCTGCTCATCGACAGCGGTCACCTCGAAGGGGCGGTCTGGCGAGATAGGAGGCCGATGTACTACCTCGAGGTGAAGACGACGACACGGCGGTGTAGCACGCCTTTCTACATGGACCAGAATCAGTATGAACGAGTGAGTGACCACTTTTCATCCTCTCCCAAAGACTCACCCTTCAATCCGATGAAGCTTCTCGCCGTGATTCCATGTGGCATTAGGCCGAAGCGCAAGCGAAGACTAACTTTCCAATGCCAGATGCACGACCATAGGAATGATACGGCAAGTGTGTACGTCATCTTCCGCGTGTTCGAGGTTGAAAAGCAGCCTGTTGGGGTCAGGGTGTTTGTGAATCCTGCCGAGTTAGAAGCGGAGGGTAAACTTGACTTTACTGAGAAGTGGTCTGTCAAAGTCAGGTCATAGAGATGTTTCATTAGACTAGTTGCTTGTGGTCTGCATTTTTTTTTTTTTGTGCCTCAAATGAGGTAACATTGATAATTTCCCTGGGTTTGAGCCTGCGTGCCTGATTTTGAGTCTTTTATGGACTTTTCCTTCCTGCTTATTGCCTGAGGCGAAGCCATCCGAAATAATTACCCTTTGCCTTAGTCTAAGCTGCTATTTACATTGGGTCAAGCTATACACCCTACGTTCTACATCCTACGTTTTCCGATTTACCTTGGGTAAGAAATAATAAGCTCAAACTCTATCCAAACAAAAGCCTTATACAGTGACAACCAGACAGCCCTCAAAGTCACCTCCAAGCGGGCCTCAAGCAGCCCTCAAACAAGTGGAAACCTCTCTTCACTAGACAGGCGGACAGAACAGAGCGCTGGAGGGTCTCCTAGGTATACCCGTGCCTAATGGAAAGAAAGGCTTTTTGATGACGATGGGTGTGGCTGGGGTCGCGACGAGGAATTTACAATAACAAGTTCTTATTTACTACTTAAAAGCTTTTGACGCGCGATATGAACTACTTTATCAATCTACAGCGTTCGAGTGAGGAAAAGGGTGCACGTGATAAGACACCACGGCCTCCTTCCTGTATATTCCTCCAGGCTTCGGGGTTGCCTGTGCCCTTCCTTGAACTTCACCTCGCCATTCAAGCTGCCTCCAGGGGCGCTGCAGCATCCTCTGTTCATCAGACGCAGGGCGTAGTAATTACAGGGGCTCCTGGGTGACTCAGAATGGTAATTCAGAAAGCTGCTCTATGGTCTCGAAATGTAGACCCTTTGCACACTCCTTGGACCTCAAGGGATTCATTCGCTCATCAACAGCAGCCAAGAACGGATCGGATGGTCTTGATGGTATCATGATTATGAACTACGTATCCTAGTCCGCACGTTTCATTTGCATACTCCAAACACACACAGGGTCGCCATGCACGAGGCAAGGTACAGGCCAAGCCACACCCTGCGGCATTACACCACATCATCTCCTACCACGCCGCTCTGCCTCGAGCAGCTCATTCCTCATCTCGAAAAACACATTCTCTGCCTCGTAAAACTGTTCCCTCGTGAGATCTACTGACCGGAGCGTCTCCAGTCCGTTCTTGAAGAGGTCTATGAGGCTGTCGAACGTGCTTGGCCTAGACTCTGCGTCTGGCTCATCGAGAGTTGCGACCGCCTGGGGCGCCTCTTGTTCAACAACCTCTGCGGGCTGAATCGGTACAGCAGGTGAGATCGCACGAGAGACTATTCGAGACTCTTCTCCGACAGATGTCTCTTCTTCTTCTCTCGTAAGCTGTGAGTGTATAGCCTCTTCGTCATCTGTCTGCTCGCCTGAATCCTCCATGGGCTCATCTGGCTGATCGACACCGGCTGTGTTTTGCGGCTGGGGTTCCTCGACAGGCTCGTCCGTCGCTGGAGGAAGTTCTCCAGAAACCTCGTGCGGGATGGGAGAGCTGCCATCGTTTGGTACGAATGACACTTCGTTTCCATAAAGCTCCTCAGCTTTTTGCACATGTACACGGCGATCTATGCAGTCCCCCGTTAGCATTCATAACTCGTTGCAAATTGTCTGATTCTGACTTACCCTCTCTGACAGCAGCAGCAGCAGCAGCAGAAGCAGGTTGGCTATCAAGCACCTCTTGTTGATCATCCTGAGCGACAGGATGATTAAGTCGGGCTTTCTTGCTGCCACCGCTGCTGTACACTGAAGACGAGGCTGATCGTCTGCGTTTCCTTAGCCATTTTCCGTTGCCCGGAGAGACGTTCTCAAAGCTGTCCAGCGACTCGGATGCCATACGCTGGTGGATTGGGGTATACAGGCTGTTGTTTACATCTGGACCTTGCGGAACCTGAATGTTAAGTGGCGGTTGCGAAGATTGAGATGGTTGAGAACTTTGAGAGGCCGAGGCAGCACGTTGCGTCTTCTTCGAGCGGCCGCGTCTCCGTTTGTTAGTCTCTGTGCCGGCCACCTCGATACTATCCAGAGCCTGCTCAGGTGATTCGGGAAGTATATTGCTGTAAGCTTTATACTCTCTCCTCTTGGGCGAGTTCGATTGCGAGCTTCGTAACGGAATCTCGATCCGACCAGTCCCAAGGTTTCTCATACCGTTCTCGAAAGAGGCACTGACGTCAAATGACTGACTATTGGCGGTCTGGCGTGGTGGGTGCCGCACACTGGCAGACAAGTGGCTTTGCCTGGTGACTCTCTGGCTAGGAGTGGGTGGCAAAGGACTACTAGGCGCATCCACAAACGCATCGTTGTCGGACCTAGGGGTGATTTGAATTGCACCGGATCGCAGCTGTCGTCCGGATGGCGTAGACTGTGGTTCGTGAATAGTAGATGCTTCTGGTGCTGCTGCTGGCACGGCCACCTCTTCGGTGGGACCAAAGAAAATGGTCTCCTCAATAATCTCTGCATCGAACTCGGGCTGTGAGGACGTGCCAGTTCCCTGCTCGACTTGGACATCCTCGTCATCTTGAACCAAAGGAGCTTCGTCATCTAGCCGCAGCTCCTCGTCAACGTCATCCAGTTCCATGGACTGCGAGGCCGACGCAGCCTGCAGAGCTAGGTTTGGAGAGCCAGAAACAGGGGATGACGAGAACTGCCAGTCTACCAGGGACTTATTGCTTGTCGCTTGCGACTTGAGCTCGGCGAGAAGGCGATAGGTTCTCGGCTCAGGCGGCGAGGATGGCGGATCGGTCATTTCCTGGTCGTGAACTGAGAGTGATATTGGCCGCCCTCGCCGTGGCGTTGGAGTTGAGGTGAGACAATCTTCATAATCTCCTTCACGTTCCGGAGTCAATGCGCGAGGTGATTCCGTGCACACGGAAGGCTGCTGCACATTGGTTGACTGGGCCTTCTTCGTCTTCTCGGTTGGACTCGACCGCATCTCCGGGAACAAGGCAGCGGTCTCCTGTTGTCTCTCCCGAATTTCCTGCTGTCGGTCCGTGAGTAATTGAGATTCCTGGGTGATCATGACGGGCGAGAACTCGATAGCTGCAAATTGCAGCTGGGAGTCCTCATGACGGAGCTTCGGCTTCGGGGTGTGTCCTTTAGACTTGGTCCTAGCTGAGGGCATTACGTGCTCCGTGTAGTTGAATATCTCGGTTGCATCGTTCAAGACCGGAGTGGGAGTGAGGCGTGATGAAGGAGGGCGAGACTGAGGAGTCGGCTGTAGTTCTCCGCGAGGTGTAACGGACAGGTGGTTAACCTCGTCCTGAGATTCGGTAAAGTTATGGTGGGTTTCGTTAGATTCGCTATCGAGTATCTCTAATCCAGGGCGTGTGATTTCGACAACGGAACCTAGTGATACAAGCACTGTCTTGAGAGCTTCAGGATATTCAATCTGCTCTCTGTCCACATATATTCGATTCCACGCCTCTGCCGTAATTTGAACAATCTCACGATGAGTACTGCGGAACGCAGCGCAAAACAAGGGCTCGACGGTGGCTAGGGGCAGGTTGTTTGCAGTTGCTCGGACGAGGATATTGCAAAGCCTTTGCCAAAGTGACCGCACCTAGATAATATCAGTTAATATATACCCATACGTTGAGATCACGTTGAGTAACTTACTGCCTCAGGCACACCAGGTACATCAGTTCTGGTGATGCGGTGGTCCTCGTCCTCGAGCCAGCACACGAGACCGATTTGAGTTGCGATCAAAGCTCGAAGTTCGAGCTGAGGATTAGCGTGTTCGAAGAAGCTTTCCACTTGATTCAAAAGCTTTGTGACTTGTTCCGAATCGCAGGATCCAATACTGACATAGACCCTCTCCAGCACGCTGACGAGGAGCTTGTACATATTGTCGAATGGGTCAAAGGAAGTTTGTCGTGCGCCGGCATTCGATGAGCCCCAGAGACGTCTCTTGGCGGCGTCAAGGGCCTGCTTGTCCCGAGGATGAGTAGAAACAGCCAGTATCTCGATCGCAGCGTCGAACTGACGTATCTGGATCGTACCCACGTGCTCATCTAGACCCATATCCTTAACGGCACCCGCGAGCTGTTCGACCGCAGCGACCGCGACACCAGCATCGCCGACTTCATCTCTCAGGTGAGAAGTGAGCCTCTGAAAGAGCCGATCCCAGTGGGTCCAGGGAAGATTTGGACTTGACTTGAGACCACGCTCCAAGAGCTTGACGATGTCGCGGTACTCCGGCCCGGTATTACTCCCAGCCCCGGGATTGCTACCCAGAGAGCTATGCTTGCTATGTTCAAGGGGTGCAGACATCTTGGTAGCGCACATGACCCATGTCCCGCAAGGACAGTGTGCATCCATGGGTAGGAGACGCAACAGCTCTTGTGCAAGATCAGCCTGTGCCTTCCCATTCTTGCCAGTGAAGAAAGGGGCGAAGGTAGAGTCAAAGAATCGGACAGTCGTGTCATCGTCTGGTACGCCGGGCGGTAAGTGACAGAACAGAAGGAAGAGATGGTGCAAAGGCAGACGCTTCGATCCATGACTCTTTGCTGGCCGGTGTGTCGGCGCCGATGGAAGGAACTGATCTTCCTGGGTTCGGAGGAAATGGATTCCAGTGAAAGGATTGGGCAGAAGACCGAGTCCTTCCACGAGAATAAGGACGAAATCTCTGGTGCTGTCCAAAAACTCCAAATGAGTGCACGGCTTGTCATTAATTCCGGGGCGTGGGCCTTGCTTCCACGCGGCCAGTAGGAAGGTGAAGGCTTCCGCAACAAACTTTGCAGTGTCATCGTGTAGCTTGACGTCTTTTGTGGAGGCAGAGGCGACCGATTGAACAAGTGCCCGCCACAAGTCCCGGAACGGGCTGCCAGCTACCGAAATGCCGGCGAATCCATTGGCCAAAATGGGGCCGACGAGCTCAAAAATGTGGTGTGGATTGGCCCTGATCCATTTCGACTCGATGGCTGGCAACTCGTCGTCCTTGACCAGAGTGGGGTCCTTGATGCGGTCTTCCCTCCATACTCTCCTCGTCCTACAGTCGAGCAAGCCGGTCAAGATGGCGGCAGCCTGGGTAATGTTTGCCTTGTCTTCCTGCTCATTGTCGATGAGGCGCTGCAGAAGTGGCGTGACGCCCATCTCCCATATCTCATTCAGCATCCTCAGGTTCATGTCCGGCCTGAGGGCATAGTAGTAAAAGTTGCGCATGGCACCTAAGACGGAATCACGAAGACCCTTGCGCTTGAGTTGGGTGAGAAGAGGCTCTCGGATGAGGCGGAGGGCGGGTTTGTGGTCCAGACGGCGATCGAGAAACAATCGATACGTGACACGACTCCAGGCAAGATTGGCTTCTTTTCTCGTCTGGATGTTGGAGTGGTTGAAGGAGCGCCTGATGATGTCTAGCCAGGGCTTGAAACGATCCCATTGGTCAGGACTCGGGATGAACAAGGTGATGGCGCTCCAGATACGCGGAACGAACTGTGATTCATCCTTGTTCTGGAGCATGGATCCCAGACGCTCGATGATGTGCCCGACATATTTCTTGTCTTCAAGACTCAGGTTGAGAAGGTCCAGCACCCGGCCGACCAGCCTCTTGTCCTTGTTGAGCGTGAAAGCGGCGTCGAGGCCCAGTCTTGCGGCGGCTGAGCGTATCTCGCCGGCACTGCTCAGCATGTCTGTGAAGAGATCCTGCAGCCAGTCCGAGTGAGCCGCCATCTGCTGCGGACACTGGTGAACCAGCTTCTCATAGACGTGAATCCTGCTCTGGATGATGCTCTTCCCGGACAGGTGATTCTCGATGTCATGCAAGGCAATGACAAGACGGCCGACCCGCTCGAAACTCATAACCTCGAGAGTGAAGTTCTGGAGGTACAATGCTTGCATGAGGTGTCTGACGACCTCTTTGGGGGCCTGCTCGTCCTCAAATGACCGCACGCAGTGTTCCACAAAAAATACACCAAACTCAACGGGAATACTTGACGCGATGCCGGGAAAATGCAGGAATGTGTGCAGGAGCTTCAGGGCGGAGGTCACCATGGGAATGTCAACAGTGCCAGTCGGGGTCTTGTAGGACAGATCTCGCTGAATGAACTGCATGAACAGTCCCATCTTCTCCTGGAGGGCGATCCGGTCGGGGAGGTTACTGGATGCCTTCAGCGCACGGAAGAGCATGATATAAGCGTCGACCTTGGACTCCCTATCCGCTCCAGCGAGCTGTTGGAGGGTGGACTCGAGCATAGCTGCAATATTGACCTGGCCCGGCTTGTCGATATCCAGATACACCCCATTTGCGGGACCAAGCCTGTTTGGCACAGCGGTCTGCTTCAATATGCCCTTGACAGGCCTCGAGCTGCTGGATGGGAGCGACAGGGGCGTCTGCTGCTGTCTCCTCGAAAGGGGGTCGGTGTATATGGGAGGATCCTGGTATTGGGCCTGGGAGGAGAACCCAACTCGTTTCCTCCGCGCCGTCGAGTCTCCAGACGAAGTGGTGGGAGACAGCACGCCTGGGGGCGTCTGTAGACTTCGCGGACGGCTGAGCAGCTGCTGAGGAGCGATCAACTGCTTGGGGAGGACGTCGAGGTCATGGCTGGCCGTCTCTCTGGGGGGAGTCGGGGGTCGAGCTGGTAACGATTCAAGAAGACTGCAGTGGTGATCGTCTTCTGCCGACCCCATGGCGGCGGGTGGTAGGGTCGGGTCGGGGTCGAGGTTGAGGGGGGGTTTCGCGTGTCTGCCCCGACGAGAGGCACGCCTGATGTCGAAGACCAAAGGTCTACGTTGACGACGATGTGGTTGTGTTGAGGGAGCAGACCATGGCCGAGACACCAGCCGCCGTCGCGAGCACGGTGGTGGGAATGTCGAGAACGCGTCCAAGGTGGGTTGGAGTTCTAGGCAGCGCGTCTGCGGATCTTGCAGGGACCCTGCGCCAGGGTGGGTATGAATTGGTTGTGGTGCACAGGAGACGGTACAAAGACCCCAGGAGCGGCAGACAGATAAGAAACGTAGTCCGAAAACAGAAGACACAGGACAGAAAGCAGAGCACTTCCACTCGATGCCCAAGCCTCCCTCTTCCTCCTCAAGGTTCGTGTTTGGATGGTCGTTGGATCGATGCTCGGCCGCGCTTTGGTGAAGACTAACAGGCAATATGGGACCTAAAACCATGTACTTTTGTACCACTGTAGAGAGCTCTGAAGGTGGGGCCCAGAATCCCATTAAACGCGACCTGCAGGGCGCGTCCCTCCACGGTACAGGGCCCTGGCAGCGCGCCGCCCGTCATTTACGCGTTTTTTCTCTCGCAGCAGCTCTTTAGCTGTTTAGGCCCCCTGCCCACCTACCGCCCTGTTAATTTTCCCCCAAGATATCCCCTGTAACCCGCAGCGCGCCGCGGGTGGGCGCCCGCACAGAGGCCTAAGGCAAACCCAATGACGGCACGTCTTGACCTCTTGAAGCTTAAGCTTGGATTCCCGCCTCGTCTCATCTCGACTCGTCTAAGCTGAAGAGGAAGCCCAGCCTTTTCCTCCCCTCCTCCCCTCCTCCCCTCCTCCCCTCCTCCCTTCCTCTCTCTTCCTTCCTCTCTTAAATAGGGTGCAAGCAAGCTGTCTTCTTGTCCATCCTCTCTTCCTCCTTTACTACCATTGGGACTCACCTCAGGAACCCCATCCGTCAGACAGTCAAGTCGGTTAGTGGTTGTGGTCTGACTGACGTCTATTCCCTTTTTCTTGTTCTTCCAGCCTTTTCTTTTTTTATTTATGAATCGTGTCGTGTCGTCACCACCACCACCGTCAAGATTCCGCGTCTGCTTCATTTAGCGATACCCCATTCTTCTTGTCCCCGTCTCCTCTTTTCTTTCTTTTACTCTCATCCTGCTATTGGGCACCTGTCTTTCCTTGATCAACTCTCAACTTGTGTGCCGTCCACCCGCCTGCTCTCGACGAGACCGGCATCTTCCCCCCTTCCTTATCTCACCACAACATCCACCACCATGTCGTCCTTCAAGCGCAAGGCCACTGGCCAGATTGCCGGGTCGGATCCCAAGAAGCCCAAGCAGAATGCGAGCATCACCTCTTTTTTTGGTGCTCCCAAGCCAACTTCTACGTCTGCTGCCCAAGGCTTCAAGTCCTCTCCCGATGGCAGCTCCCCGGCCTCGTCTCCTGCCGAGACTGCTGCCCTCAAGTTCGACAAGGCCAAATGGGTGGCCTCTCTGACCGACGAGCAGAGGCAGCTCCTCAAACTTGAGATTGAAACCCTGGACGAGAGCTGGCTGGCCCAACTGAAGGGCGAGATTGTCACCAGGGAGTTCTTGGACCTCAAGAGGTTCCTCGACCGTGAGGCTGGTGCGGGCAAGAAGATCTTCCCGCCTCGGGAGGACATCTACTCCTGGTGCGGCCCCGCCCAAACCTGAATTCCCATACCTGGTCTGTGCTAATCACCCCACCAGGTCTCGCCACACCCCCTTCCACAATGTCAAGGTCGTCGTCATCGGTCAAGACCCTTACCACAACCACAACCAGGCTCACGGTCTGGCCTTCTCCGTGAAGCCACCCACTTCTGCCCCACCATCCCTCAAGAACATGTACATCTGTCTCAAGAATGACTATCCCTCCTTCGTCCCACCGCCCAACCGTGGTGGCCTTCTCACCCCTTGGGCGAAACGCGGCGTGCTTCTGCTCAACACGTGCCTGACGGTGCGTGCTCATGAGGCCAACAGCCACGCCAACCGTGGGTGGGAGCGCTTCACGCAGAAGGTCATCGACCTGGTTGCCGCACGCCGGACCCGCGGCGTGGTCTTCATGGCCTGGGGCTCGCCTGCCGGCAAGCGTGTGCAGAAGATTGATGGGAAGCGCCACCTGGTCCTCAAGGCCGTCCATCCTAGCCCGCTGAGTGCGTCCAGAGGCTTCTTCGATTGCGGCCACTTCAGGAAGGCAAACGAGTGGCTCGTGACGAGGTATGGCGAGGCGGGCGAGATTGACTGGAGCCTCGGCGCCCCCCAGTCCACACCAGCCCAAAAGGCTAACTTGGAGGAGGGCGTTGATGAGGACTGGGAGGCCGAGGCTGCTGCGGCGATCGCCGAGGCCGAGAACAAAGTTAATGTGATGGGCCCGCCGCCGACGCCCTCCCCCAAGAAGGGTGACAAAGTCGTGACCCCCGACATGACCAAGGCCAAGGCCGTTGGCAAGGAAAACGGAAGGCCTGACATTCCAGCGTGACTAGATGTGAACCTGTTCTACAGTTTCAAGTAAAGCACGTGGAACAGGTTCATAGGATGGGACATCAAAAGGACAGATGCATGTACGCTGCGGTACTTGAGCGTGTGTTTTTTCTTCGGTCCTCACCACATAGGAAGACGATTTGTTTCGTCGTCCCCCCCCCCCCCCCCATTTGCGCAAAGCTGGATTGAGCAATTGATACCTGCTCTCAAATACCAGATGAGGTGTACATGAACCCTTACTACCACTAGGGGGAGGCAACGATTGGACAAAAGGGAGACCGTGTCGGTTGGGAGAGAGAACAAACACCTTAACGAGTGACGTAAATGTACGAAATATATGGCTGCGGGTTGGGATGACGAGAGTGAAGTGGTCTCATAATTAGCTCACGGTATGGCCAGACCCTAACTTGGGCTGGGGAATCTTTCATTGTTGGGTGCTGGTAATTGGAAATCATCTTGTCAATGCAGAATGACCATAACATACTTCTTTACGAATGCAATAGTTTCGGAGGATGCCCGAGCATCCTCTGCGTCCTACGTCTTCTTACTTGTCTCTTCCAAGAACCCCCCCCCCCCCCTCAACCTCATATCACATATCCCTTCCGTCCCCTCAATTTTCAAAATGAACACCATATCAGGCTCTGATCTCACTTTCAACCCAGCAATTTGCAGGGCTTTTCATCTACTCAAAATGCAGCACGCCTAGACTCTCAACATCCGTCCAGCTTATACAGCCTACTTGTCTCCAGCGGCCAACCAGCCATGCCAGACGGGGACGTGTGCGTAATCGCCACCACTCAACCCTCAGTCTTTCCAGCAGCGTGCCTCAAGGGGACGCTTCCGCCTGCAGTGAGGTCTGTGCTTGTAGCGTCGCCCTTACTCCGCGGGGGTGGGGGGGTCGGGGCATTGGCAGTTAAGTGGCGTCGTGGTCTCTTGTTGGGAAATTTGTTGGCTGCTTTGGGGGGTTGAACCTTGATATAAAGGATGAGGGGGGGGGAGGGGGGGCTGGAACGTCTTGTGGAGATTTGGTATGCCTCGTTGCTCTCACTATTTATGCCGGCATAATATGCTACAAAGAAGGAAAAACACACGTAACCACCGACGCCATTCCAATCTACCGAGCATCAACCACGACGCCTTTTCTCTTCTGCTCAACGCAGAGACCCAAGAATATACGCGACCATCGGGAAGACAAATACAAGGAAGTCAATATACACACCACGGGAATATACTATCAGAAGAAGAAGAAGAAGAAGAAAAGGAAAAGAGAAGCTCTTCTTTCTGGTTAAGAGACCTAATCGACGAATATCAAGGCCTGAGCCATCGACCATCTTATGCGCGTTGTTCTTTTTTCTGTGGCGAATGAACCAAACCAGTGCCTCCGAGACACTCAACCCTCCCGCGAGCGGCCAGTCTGTGTCGGTCCCCCAACAAGCCCATAACATTACGCCCCGAACAAAGGGAACCGAAAAGCCACAGGCGACAGGCACATTGCCTCCTAGTGGTCATGCGCGTGCCCAGCTTCTCCATGACTGTGGGCTGAGTGGCTGCTGCTGTCGCTCCTCACAGAGTCATCCACGGCTGTGGCACTCGTCGAGCAGCACCCTTGTCCGACACAATCATCGACGCACTCTAACAGGCATACGCCCTCGCTCGTAGCCTTGCATCTGCGCATCTCAGCGGTTCCATCGATGTTGAACACCTGCTCGGCATCCTGCACGTGGCCGTGCGTCTCGTCGAGACAGAACTCGGGCTGGATGGTCGCGGAGTGGATGCCATATGCGTGCAGACACCGGCGCACCCGTCTGGCGAGCTCCATGTACTTCTCGCCGCCGGCCTCCGAGATGGGGAAGGCGACGTGGATGTGCATGGACGCGACGATCTTGGAGTCGGACAGTTGCCAGATGTGGACGTGGTGGCAGGTGATGACGCCGGGAAGCGCCTCGATGTCCTCGCGGATGTCCTGGACCTCGAGGCCCTCAGGCGTGGCCTGTAGGAGAATCCTGGAGGTGGCGAAGGTGAGGGGAAGAGCGGACTTGAGGATGATGAGGGTGATGAAGAGGGACACGGCCGGGTCGGCGTAGTACTTGCCCGGCCAGTTGGTCAGCCAGATGATGAGAGCCGTGACGATGACGCCCACGTTGCCGAGAGCGTCACCCAGGACGTGCAGGATCATGGCGTTCATGCCCATGTCGGCGTGGTTGTGGCCGTGGCTCGACTGGCCTGGCTTGCGAGGCTTGTTGTGATTATGGGTGTGGTGCAGGCTTGAGTCCCTCCTAGACCGACCCCGCTTGGGTGCAGAGTCAACGTGCTTACCGCTGACGTTGCCCACGCCGCCGCCCGTCTTTCCGATGAGGGGTGTGTTCTCCGTCGCCTGCTCGCTCGCGGCGGCAACATCATCCGCATCGTCGCCGCTGTCCGAGCTCAGCTCCTGAGGGTGGGGTCGCGTCGCCGCAAGGATATCCTGTATGGAGAAGGAGGGATAGATGCTGATGTCGTCAATGCTCGTGACGTTGTTGCGACCAGTGCTGCCGCGGCGTCGCGACCGGCCACGGTGTGATGCCCTGCTGCCAGTTCTCTCTGTTGCCTGGGAGGTCTCGTCGAACGATATCCGCTTCGATCCCATGGACGCGGAGCTCTTGTGCTTAAACTTGGACACCACAACCTCGGGAAGATACTCCAGAATGGGGCCCTCGCTCTCGTCTCCTCCTGTCTCGTTCGTGCCGGCCCTGCCTTCCTCCGCCTCGCCAAGGTCGTCGTGACTGTGGCTGTGACCGTGACTGTGTGCGTGTGCGTGTGAGTGTTCATGCTCATGTTCCTCGTCGCCGTGCTCGTGCCCATGAGAATGACCATGTCCTCCAAGCACCAGAAATCCAACCAGATTCGAGGCCAGGCCGAGTGAGCCAACGATCAGGATCAGTTTCGGATTCGAGATCTCGGGGGGTTCGAAGAGTCGTGTGACGGCCTCGAGGACAATCGAGACGCAGAGGGCGATCAGAAAGACGGCATTGAAAAAGGCGCCCAGGATCTCGGCGCGCAGCCAGCCGTAGGAGTACTTGTCGGTGGTAGCCTGCTGTGCAAGGCGGACAGCCCAGAGTCCGACCAGGAGGGAGATGATGTCGTTGAGCATGTGGAAGGCATCAGCCATCAGGGCCAGGGAGTGAACCAGAAAGCCGGAGGTAAGCTCGACGAGAAAGAAGGCGACATCAATGGCCAGCATGATGCTGATGCGAGTAGACTTTGACCACGCCATCTCTCCTGACTGTCGAGGGTTTGCTGCCCTCTGCCCTGCTCACAAGGGGCGTATGTCGATTGAACCACCTGGCAGTGGCTTTGTCGAGTTTGGGTGGTCAGGGAAGTCGTGGGTGCAGGGACCCAATGCTTCTCTGTTGTGTTCAGGACTTTGTAAAGCTGCTGTGTGTTGTTTGTGTCGCGTGGTTTGAAATGCTGAGCGATGTCGCTGTCTCCCAACAAGTAAGGGTGGGCAGATCAAAGGCCTGTCGTTGGTAGCCGGTCTTTTAGTGGAGATCGGAAGGCGCTATCAGCTATCAAGTGCCATCCATTAGCGCCACTGCAGAAAAATATGAGCCATGCAAAGTGACGTCTTGTACAAAGCTGAAGTAACCCATTTATCAGAAGTCAGAAAGCACAAAGGCTTTGCTTAAAAATCCAGATTGCGCCCAGCACACTGAAACCTGCACTTGAGAACTGGAGAATACCGTGATAACACTCATTACGGAAGCAGGGTCTGTCGGACCAGGGCTGTGCTGTGGAGATCATCAGATTAGATCTTGATGAATGCCGAAGCCGAGCACCTCATTTCCGCAGCCTACCTTGCCATGCTTGCTTATATAATTCGTATATAAGGACCGTGAGAAGGAAAGACACCGACTTTGAGATCTGCTGTGGCGCCACGCTGAACGAGAGATCCCGCAGAGCTGTCATTTTAAACATATTCGGGGGGAAAGGATGGAAAAAAGTGAGATAGGATAAAAAGTATGCCCGCCGCATAAGCGTCGTATCACATTAGATCGGCCTTGACCCATCTCAGAGGGAGGCACGTGGGAGGATCGGTGCACGACAGGAACGGGTACCACCTGCTGCCGCTTTTGCCGTCCTCGCTCGCCACCCCGACCGCGGCACCTCCTGGTGCTGGTGGCGATCTGGTCCGCGGCCTTGCATGCTTGCCTGGCTTGAGCATCATGGTTATATATCTTTGGCCTAGGCCCAGGTCCAGGTCCAGGGCAGACTTCTGCCACTCTTCTGGGGTGCATTACCAGCTTCCGCGCCCAAGCTCTGCCATCTCGTCATGAAGCCCTCTTACCAGTCTTCGCAGAAACATGTTTCCAAGACGCCGTGTCCTTCGCTAGCGGGCAGATCTGAGACCCGGCAAAAGCCCCTTCGGCTAGACAACTGGTATTTCACCCGAGGTTGTGGCTGGTTGATGAAACCCTTGATCGTTAGGCTTGATGTTCCTCGCCAAGGATAGTCAGTCCCACTACAACCTGGGCGTTTCGAAGTGGCGTTTCCATGTCAGCTGAAGGGCTTGAAAGATGCATCTTCCCTATACATGGCTTGGAAAGAAACATTTGTCCCTTCGCAAATTGCGAGGCCGCGGATGCCATGAAATCTCTTCCAGGGTCTTTCCTGCTCCTATCAGCTTGCCAGGGATCTATCTGTCCTCCCAGCCATTTACCCATGCCAAAGGATCATGATGTGTCTGGGGGATGCCCCAGACTTGGGCATGAATCACAAAAGATTGAGTATTCATCAGCTGGCAATGGGTATGCATTACCTCAGAAAACAAACTACCTCAGACTGGGGATTTTGGAGAGCAGTATGTGTTCTTGCAAATATGTAAGTGTCGGGCTGTCGCACATGCATTGGATGTGGTAGTCATCCTGATGCTCTCGACATGTCATCTCGCAGAGAAGATAGCTGACATCCACAGAGCGGTAGGTAGAGCCAGGCAAGGCAAGACAGGCAGTTTGTTTTACCCCAAGCACTGTCAGACAGTCCAGGCAGGAGCAAATTTTGGGCAACCCCCCTCCCCTTCTTTTTTTCTTCTTCTTGTTGTTGTTGTTGTGCCTCGCTCCCAAAATTCTCTTTTTGTATATGATATTCTGTCTGCTTTGGGTGTAGTAGGAAGGCAGTCTTGCGAGAGGCTCTTCCCTCGCTCTAGAGGGGCTTCAACTTCGGTTCTCTGCGAGTGTCTGTATCGTGTGCTGGTCAATTATCCTACGTTCAATGTGCTTTTCCCGGCGAGGTTCATGCTAACCAGTGTAACAACTCAGAAACTCGACCAAGTTGAAGGCAGGAGACGGACCGGGATGCAGTCCATACTGGGGAACATCATACATGCCATCACGGGGATCTCTTCTTCTTCTCCTCCTGGCCACAGAATGGTCACGCTAATCGGCCTTCCGCGTGATATGACCCTATCCCACTGGGATGGAATACATTGTCTGAAGGAGGTGGAATCTAGAAAGCAACGTTGAGGGACTTGTGAGAAAATGCTACCTCGATCGATAAGAAAAGAAGAGACGCGAATCAAAGTTTCTCGCAAGTGTGGGATGCTAACAAGACGCATGCCAGAAATTTGAAGGGAGGGCACCATCAGCTCGTAGACCAGCGTAGGTGAGCGAATCGACGGGCATAGCACAATCACCTCGGACACCACCTGTGATCAGGAGGTCATTCGTCGTTATCATCAGGACTCATCATTTGGAACAAAATTGCTGGAACGTTGCGCCGCCGCACTGGAAGAAACGGTACAATCTCGACACCATCTTTCGTCATCCTTGACGAAATGTTCGTCCACCCATCGGAGACTCGTATCCTCGTGGATCACAGGATCACAGGGCCTATGGGTTAATGCCAAGACCTCCCAATGGGTTGCTTCGATATGGATGCGGAGTTCTGCCGATAGAAACGCTGGGCTGTGTCTTGTGTCTTTCCCCCTCCCCCCCTCCCCCCTTCTCTCTATATTTCTCCATGTGGGTGTGTGGATAACCGAAACAGTCATGCGAACATGAATTGCCGTGGAGGCGAAACCCGTTCCTTCTCCACCGGGTGCACTCGAAGCATGCCGGTATGCAGTGCACGGATGGAACTTCCGAAATCGATTCGGCAAGTGGCCAGCCACGATGTGGGCTTCGGATGGATTCCACCCTGTGCTTGAGGGATCAGCATTGCATCGACAGTATTGCAGGGAACTACCAGCAACTTTGAGGAGGGCCTGTGGAAAAGGAATATACACTCATGAGAGCTCCGAGGCATAGCAGAGACTACAGCATCCCCAAGTTCAGGTGTATCGAGCGACGTCGCCATAGCATGTGACCGAGCTTGGGGCCAAGGAGGTGTGGTCAGCTTCGATCAACCTGTAAGTCGTGCTACGAGGTTGTGAGTAGACAGCATACGGCATCAGTACGAGCATGTCGAAGCAGGGTACCGCTGATCCCCCAGCGCGAACTGGTACTCGTACTACCGGACGCTGAACCGCGTGCACGAGGCAGAACTATGATCCTTGGTCGATGGGGATGAGAGGAATCAAGAAGACAAAGACGGCCAGCAGTCCACTCGCAAGTGAGGCCTCGGATGGCGACAGATCGTCCCCGACCTCAGTTGTCGCAACTGTATATTTCTCCGTCGACCAGACCTTGCCGGTGAGTGTTAGCGCGATGCCGACGAGCAACTTGTTGGAGGCGAGGTCAGCATGCAGCTGTGACCAAGGAGACGCCATTGAGCTATATGCGGATAGCTAAGAAGGCAGGCTGCTGGCGAAAAGAAGGAAGATGGTTCGCTGGAGAAGTCAACCAGAGCACGATCTCGACCCCAAATTGCCAGATACGGAGGCTGAGGAAATATCCTCTGAATCTAGAAGTCACTTAGTCACCTGCGGCAACATTGCTCCTGCCCTACCTAAGACCTCCACCATCTCAACGTACCTGCCATGTGCAGGATCTTGGTACGAAAGACACGATGACCACACGACGACCCATCCTGAGCTCCCCCCACCCCAACCACAACCAGGCCGTTGGGACCCGCGGACTATCAGCCCATCCATCACCCACGCCCTGAAACTTTGGGTCTCTGCTACCCTGCAAGGTTCAGCGGAGAGAAGCTGCATTCTCTCCGATTCGTCCTCGGTACAACTTCGTTATTCCCACGCCGCAACCTTCAGCTCTGCCGCCCTTCCATCCAGCATGGCATGCCTCGTGCCGGTTCGATTGATTGAAACCCTCCAACATGAGTCTCTTTTCTGAGAGCAACGTATCGCCTCTTGCCAGCTCGGTCTTTTGTCATCTTGTTCCCATCTTCCTCTGCCTCTGCCTCTGCCTCTGTCGCCATTCATCTAGAGCCTCTAGGATGTCGACTCTAGCTTTCCGACGGGTACATTGCCGTCCTCCCGCAGCGCTACTCGTGCCGCCATGCCAGCCGTTCACGAGGTTTCATTGTGCCCGTCGTACAGTAACCCCCAAGTCCTGTGCGATCCAGTCATACGTATACAACATGGGAGAGTATATTTTGCCTCGAAGAGGAGGTTCCGGGCTGCATTCCTTGCTGGCGTCTTTATGTATCCCAAGAGATCACTCCAGGGGACCACTCGCATTCATTCTGCCATCAGCGCCGTGGCCTGGTCTCGATCCTGACCGCTGAGTCCTGCCAGCCGGGAGGCTGGGAGAGATATGCAGTGCGCGGCTGACATTGCTCAATCTAATTGTCGGTGAGCGCGCCGATGATTAATAGACAGACTATAGACGATTCCAACTCGGTTGGAACGGATGCTGCGGTTCCTATCTGGTCGTCCACGGCCTTGCCATACGCTAGAGCCCTGCCAGGCCCTGCAGTAGTGGCTCTTCATGAGCCTCCGTCGGCTTACGTTTCACCATGCTCAATGGTCAGTGGAAGTCCAACTGGTTTGGGACCGTGCCGGGCCCGTTGGTCACCCACTGTCCACGAATCGCAATCAACTCCGACAAGAGCCTTGCGGACCGTTGTCACAACGGCTCGAGCCTGCAAGGGTCAGCGGGGTCCTCTGCCTGACTGCCGATTTGCTGATTCGACACGACAGCCACGGGCGGCGGGACAACGCGTCCTGCGCGACTTGTAATGCTGCTGGAAGCCTGTATGACAAGACGGCTTGAAGTCAACGGCGGGTCCGTTCGTCTCGTGGAGATCTTCCGACTAGCCAATCCAGAGAATCCGGAGAAGACCCACTTGTTGGGAGGAGTTCCGGCCCGGGCTGCCGCCCGAGTACCTTGCCGCAATCGAGGCTCGCCGCAGCGCTTAGGACCCTGCGTCGAACAGGCTGAACTTCTACTACGCAACGGCTTGATGGTGCCCAGCAACTGCAGCGGCTTGCACCTCGAAGCTTGGTGCTTCGCTCTCTTGCACACTCTGTCGTCCACACCCGCCAAAAGCAATTGTTTGTTCTGACCACAAGTGGTACACCAGCCTTCTGGTACACGACTATGGCATCCAGCTTTTCAAAAAGCCGTGCGATGGTAGGCTCGCATACGTATTCGCATCGAGACGATGCCACAGCCGTCCCAGCAGGTGGTATCCGATGCGGATGACACCTCAAGAGGACATGCACAGACAGGCAGCGACCATGATATCAACAACACGATGTAGCATGGCAGCATGGCTATTGAGATTTCCGAGGGATCGGCGGTAGTGGCCAGGGCCACGAACCGCCCCAGCTGTACAGGGGGGGGGGGTGTGAAGACCCCAGCTCTTTGCAGTCCCGAATTACCGTCTCACGCAGTCGGGATGCAGGAACTTCGGTCCATCTTGCGTTGTGCAACCCAGAACCCTGCTTGTGCTACTGTGGCTGCAGCTATCAAGACGTACCCACCGCAAAGGATGTGCTGAGGCTCGATACTTATGAACTTCGAGCATACTTGCTATCTCGACGCGCTGTGACGTTGTCGAGGCTGAACCACCAACCGCCTATCCGATGCCAAGACACTGCTCAACGTTCAGGACTTCATCACCAGAGACGGTCAGGCTCGCTGTAGCGGACAGACCCCGATCCCATCAGCGGCATCAGCGTGCTGCACAACTATCTCTTCTTACAGTCTGGGCCTGCCGCAAAGTCCGCCGCTCATGCGGTCCGTTCCTACCGACGTGCCTGCTTCCCTTCATAAACTACGATTGATAAGGTCTCATAGCGCTGCGTTGACTAGGCACACTCTGACAGGGCTCAGGAATTATTCCCACTGGCTACCCTCTTTTCGCTCCGACTATTACATTGCGTTTTCAATATGCATGATAACATGTCGTTGTCGATCTTTCATGGGACGATGCCTCGACGGGACTCCCGGAACCGAGGCTGTTTGTCAGGATACCTCACGTGTCTGATCTCTACCAATCTTTTCCAGCAGTCTGACCCGTGGTTCTCGCGGGCTTACCAATAGAAATTTCTGTCATCAGTTTATCACTTGATGAGGATTTGTCCGATCTTCTGCATTTGTTTTGCGGTTAAATATCGGGAGGTGCGAGAGGTGCGGATCCCTTACAGCGCTCAAGGACTTATATAGGAATCGCGTCACCCCACGACTACCCAGGTGATAACCTGCGTCCGTTTACAGCCACAACATTTCCCGTCCTGGGCTAAGACGAATTTGACCCCAAGGAACCTTTGGTACCTCCTGTCACACCCACTCGTTCCTCGTACAAACGCTCACGCTCGCTTCCCATACATCAAACTGGAACCCAGTGGTCCAGCTTGGGCCCTTTCACCTTTGCGAGCAGATCGAGCTGTCTTTGTGATACCAAGTTCACGCCTGTACCCACGCCAAACTGTGACATCTTGGGCCTGCGCAACATGACGGCGGTACAGGCTGCCACGGAGCTGGCCATGGATAGTGACATCGAGCTCAATGCGTCTCCTCTGGAGCCCTCTCCCTTGGAGGCATCCCCTTTTGGGAGTGCCGGGTCCTGTCTCACTCCAGACACAGATATTTCTGTGCCGGACAGTCCAGATTCGATACAGAGTTCTGTCGGCAAAGACAGGCTCTGGGCAAGGAACAAGATCGCTCAACTTACTCAGGAGGAAAAGGTTAGCTTATCACGTTGAAAAATAGGAAGCCCTCGGGATCTGCTGACATTCCTAGGTCTCATTACTCACAGCGGCTGATTTCTGGAGGACGAACGCAATCACTTCCAAGGGCATACCGGCGGCGAAAACGAGCGATGGGCCCAACGGTGCCCGCGGCGGAATGTTTGTTGGTGGCACAAAGGTATGCATATCAATGATGAACGCAAAGAGCTCGAGACTCGACATGCTAACCATTGTCTAGGCCGCCTTATTTCCTTGCGGTGTCTCGCTTGCCGCTACATGGAATCGGGAGCTGCTGTATGAAGTCGGCCAGCACCTTGCCGTCGAGGCAAAGGGGAGATCAGCCCACATACTGCTTGCCCCAACCGTCTGCATGCACCGCCACCCTCTAGGCGGCAGGAATTTTGAGTCGTTTTCGGAAGATCCGCTCCTCACCGGAAAGCTGGCGGCGCAGTATATCCGCGGGCTCCAACAGAAAGGCGTTGCTGCCACCATCAAGCGTTCGTAATGCCGGAAAGACACTCCATTCACCTCAGCTGACGCCCTCCCCAGACTTTGTTGGGAACGAGCAGGAGACGCATCGATTGACGATAGATTCCCTTATCCAGGAACGGCCTTTGCGGGAAATTTATCTGAAACCGTTCGAGATCGCCGTGCGGGAGGCTAATCCATGGGCTATCATGACATCCTATAACCTGGTGAACGGCGTGCACGCGGACATGAACACCCATAATCTGAGAGATATTCTTCGTGGCGAATGGGGCTACGATGGGTAAGTGTGCAGGTCGACAAAGCAGTCTCCAAAGTTGGAAGAAACTAACAGGCCCCGCAGAACGGTCATGTCGGATTGGGGAGGTGTGAACTCAAGTATCGAATCGATCAGAGCCGGATGCGATATAGAGTTCCCTTTCTCGACCAAGTGGAGGTTTGAGATGGTCCTCGAAGCACTCAAGCAACGCCAGATCTCGCAACAAGATATAGACCAGGCCGCAGAGAACGTTTTGACCCTGGTACATCGAGTCAGAGGAGACGACATGTCTGAGGAGAAACCAGAGCGGGAAGACAATCAGCCCAAGACTCGGGCTCTTATCCGAGAGGCGGGTGCTCAAGGCCTAACACTACTCAAGAACGAAGGCGCAATATTACCAATTGACCGGGAAAAGACCAAGGTTGCTGTCATAGGACCCAACGCGAATCGCGCAATTGCAGGAGGTGGAGGCAGTGCGAGTCTCAATCCCTACTACAACACGCTACCTTTGGAAAGTATCAAGAGGACAGCAGAACAGGAGGTGATTTATGCTCAGGGATGCCGTATCAACAAGTGGCTTCCTGTGGCATCACCATTCTGCAAGATAAAGGAAGGCAAGCCAGGCGTGACGATTGACTGGTTTGCTGGCGACAAATTCAAGGGACTGCCTGTGGTCAATCAAAGGCGGACAAATACCGACTTGTTCTTGTGGGACTCTGCACCACTTGCCCAAGTTGGACCCGAGTGGTCAGCCATTGCGACGACGTACCTGACGCCAACGACTACCGGAAACCACACCGTCAGCTTCATGAGTGTAGGGCCTGGGAAGCTGTACCTGGACGGCAAAGTTGTACTGGACCTGTGGGATTGGACAGAAGAGGGCGAGGCCATGTTTGATGGCTCGATCGACTACCTTGTCGAGGTAGACATGCAAGCCGGTAAGGCTGTTGAGCTCAGGGTGGAGATGACCAACGAGCTACGGCCATTGTCGAAACAGAAACAGTTCAACATGACGCACAAATATGGTGGCTGCCGCATTGGCTTCAAGGAGGAGGACAAGATCAATTATCTCCAGGAAGCGGTTGAAGCGGCCAGGAAGGCCGACGTGGCGGTGGTGATAGTGGGTCTTGATGCTGAGTGGGAATCGGAAGGATACGACAGGCAGACAATGGATCTTCCCTCAGACGGCAGCCAGGATCGGCTCGTTGAGGCTGTTCTAAAGGCCAACCCCAGGACCGTGGTGGTAAATCAGTCCGGTTCGCCGGTGACTATGCCTTGGGCTGATGAGGTCCCTGCCATCGTTCAGGCGTGGTATCAGGGCCAGGAGGCCGGTAATGCCCTGGCGGATGTCTTATTTGGGTTAAAGAACCCTAGTGGAAAACTTCCGGTGAGCTGAATTCTTGCTTCGTCGCGTCACTCGAGCTTTGGATCAGTAACTAACAAAGGGGATCAACCGGTTGGCAGTGCACATTCCCCCGCCGCATCGAAGATGCGCCTGCCTATCACAATTGGCCCGGCGAAAATCTCCAAGTGGTCTACGGCGAGGGCCTCTACATCGGCTACAGGCACTACGAGCGCGCCCGCATCACCCCACTCTTCCCTTTTGGCCATGGGCTATCCTACACAGCATTCGAGTACGGGCGACCATCGCTCTCTTCCAAATCTTTGACCGCATCCGAGCCTGTCTTTATGATCCTAGCCGTGAGCAACATCGGAGAGGTTGACGGTTTTGAGACAGTCCAAATCTACGTGAGGGATGTCAAGTCTCGCCTGCCCCGTCCTGAAAAGGAGCTTGTGGCTTTCGAGAAGGTCTGGCTTGAGGCGGGCGAGACAAAGCATCTTCGGGTGAGGATCGACAAGCATGCTGTCGGATACTATGACACGAGCTTGAAAGCGTGGGTCGCCGAGGAGGGCACCTTTGAGGTGCTTGTTGGCGCCTCCAGCGTCGACATCAGGTAAGCTAGTCGACGTATCTTCCTTGGATCACGAATACGACACTGACTAGATCGTTGTAGACGAAAGGTCTCATTTGAGGTGAAGGAGTCGTTCACTTGGATATTTTAAGCGACCTGTCAGGCGATCAATTTTTTAGGCGTGGAGCCTGCGACTCCACCGCTTGGCCTGGACATGTCCATGGGGCCGGAATGAATAAGGGCAAATTTGACACATCGAAGCAGAGCGGAGAGGGACAGCGATCGACAGGAGAATGCTTAGATCTCACTTTTCCTCGAGGTGATGCTCAGGACAGCTCTCGTGATTGGCATTTGGATCTTCCTTGCGCAACCTACTGAAGGCACAGAATCGTTTTCATCTGTGTGGAGACAGAAGCATTGTGCCACCGGCCATGAGGCTCGAGTAACCCGTTCAGGATTCAGGGAATGACTTGTCTTTCCACATGTGCGAATGTGTCTGCATTTGGTACGATGTCCACACTGTTTTCTTCTCTGTAGCACAGTTGCACACACACGTCTTGCTTTGAGGAGGGAGCGGGTGGGCGGTGCTTGACTTGGCCAAGCAATCAATCCGAAATGAAAAAGTCGCAGCACCCAGCGAGCCACGTAACGATCGGTCATGTCAACAAGAGAAAGTAAGTGAAACTGTCCACTCTCGCATATTCCAATTGTGACTTGTACTTTTGAGTCCATGGCAGTGAATCAAAACCCAGGGTCGTACATACATATAGTATGTTCGTCTCCCTATAATTAATGGTCAAATGACAGGGCCCAGCCAGATGCGAGACACATAAGAAATACAATCTTGTGAATTATGTGAATTTATTATTATTGTTATTGTTGTTGTTGTTTTTATTATTATTCGTCTTTTTCTCAAAGCTGCTTCTTCGAGGTCAAAGGCACCTGAAGATTATTGCATACTGACGTACTACACGAAGCTGGTTTGTACAGTACTTACTGTAGTACAGCGTATATGGTGAGGGGGATCTTCGGGTTGGCGCGCCATGACACAGTGTGACAGAAGTACCGTGTACGTGTGTCATGATGTATGTTTGTGCTCACCATGAGGGCAAAATTATGTCTTGCTTGGACTCAAAACACAAATTCAGATGTAAAATTGGATGGCTTTGCGTTCTTAATATCTTTGCCCCCTCCTCCTGCCGTTGATTCGTACTGCGGAGTAACCTCGAACCGAGCTGAGCTTGGGTGGTTGCCAAGTATAGGTACCTTTGGCGCGCAAGGAAATTGAAGATTGAGGCTGAAGCTAGCGATCACTAATAGGCAAGCTCCGGATGGACCCCAGAACTTAATTCGATTGCCTGCATGCTTCCTGCATCTTCAGCAACCCCTTGACGACCTGTTCTGCATTTTTGAACTTTTCCCCCAAGGCGACCACATACCACCTCCACATCTCGTCCAAACGTCTACGTGTTTGGAACGCAGACACCGCATTCTCGTTCGACCTTACTTGTGGGTCAGGTTTCGTCATCGACATCTGCAACTGCGCGTACGGACTCCTGTCGCCTCGCCCGTGTTGTCTCGCGTGCCGCAAAGCCAGGCCAGGCATGGCCGTCCGCCGAGGACTCCCAGCATCTCCTCCGCCGCAACCCATCATCACTCTTTTTCGCCTACCTCTGCCGTGTGGTACAGAGCAGGGCTGTCCGTCCTGATCCCACCCATACATACGAGCGTCCCTTTTCGACCCTCACGCGCGCGTGGTAGCCTTGGACCCGTCATGGCTAGCTACCCCAGCAGCAGCAATGGCGCCTCCTCCTCTTCTCCATTCGCACACTCGAAACTCCGCCAGAGCCACCTAAATCTCGGCGATGACTCGAGCCTTATAGACGACTGCTTCGCTAGTGTTCAAAAGTCATGGCAGTCGCTGCTCTTCTTCTGGAGCACCAGGGGGAAGAGGGGGTCGTGGGCCTGTCTGCTGCAAGGGGTGCACCAGTTGCGCAGCAACCTGGCAATGCGGAGGCTGTTTAGTTTTCCGCACGTCCTGGTGGCCGTCTGGCTGCTGGTGCTGATGTGGGGGGAGAGGTGGGTGTTCCATACGTCCGTGGAAAGGTGTGCCTGGGAAAACTGGGAGAAATGGGTGAGTACGAAGAGCTTTGGGCTTATTGCCGGCGAGGTATAGATTGTTGGGCTGACCATGGAGATACCTGTAGCCCTCAGGAGCGACGCCTCACCACCTCATCTTCGTTGCCGACCCTCAACTCATAGATCCACACTCCTACCCAGGCCGGCCGTGGCCCATCAGCTCGTTGACCGTAGCGATCACCGACAACTACATGCGCCGGTCCTACAACCAGCTCCAGTCGCAGCTCCACCCTGACACTGTGTTCTTCCTGGGCGATCTCTTCGACGGCGGGAGGGAGTGGAAGACCTTTCAGGGAGAGTTTGAGGATCCGAGCTGGAACCACCGACCGAAGGGCGAGGTGGACTATGCGAAGCAATGGAAACAAAAGTACGGCGAGGACTTCTGGCTGAAGGAGTATATAAGATTCATCAAACTTTTTGTCGACCCGTGGAATCTGGCCGGGTCCGACGCTGGCCCGGGACAGAGAGGGAGAAGGCTCATCGCCAGCCTGCCGGGAAACCACGACCTCGGATTCGGATCAGAGGTCAAGATCCCGGTGAGGGATCGGTTCGAGGCGTTCTTTGGGGATATGAACCGCGTGGACGTGATCGCGAACCACACATTCGTGTCCGTGGACACAGTGTCGCTCAGTGCTCGCACCTCGGATGAGAAGTCAATGGCCGACCTGAGCGACATCTACAAGCCGCCGCAAGAGTTCTTGGACAAGGTACAGGTGACCAAGAGGAAGGCCGTCGAGAGGGAGCTGCGGCGCCTACGCGGCAAGACGACGCAGCCCCAACAGAGGCAGGACGTCCAGGACGTCCAGAGCCCAGACCAGTTGACGGATTTCAGCATGATACCAACACTGGATCCGGGAGAGGGCAAGGCGGAGCTTCCGACGGTACTGCTCTCGCACGTGCCGCTCTACCGACCTCCAGGAACGCCATGCGGGCCGATGCGCGAACACTGGCCCTCGGAAAACCCGCCGTTGGATGTGGACCACCGGAATGCAATCTCCGTATCGAGAGGATACCAGTACCAGAACGTGCTCAGCGATGCAGACTCGGTGGACTTGGTGAGAAAAGTCGGGGGTGTGGTGCACGCCTTCTCAGGCGATGATCACGACTACTGCGAACTCACACATGACGAGACCAAGGGACATGTCAAGGAGATCACGGTCAAGAGCATCAGCATGGCTATGGGCGTGCCGACGCCGGGATTCGTCATGATGAGCATGTACAACCCGGTCGACGGCCAAGGAAAGCCGCTGTCCGGGGAGCAGTCGCAGACGCTCCAGACGCACCTCTGCCTTCTACCAAACCAGCTGTCCACCTACGCTCGATACGGCGGGTTCGCATTCGTCTGCTTTGTCATGCTCACCATCCGGGCCTTTCTTGTGCCCATCCTTCAGCTGCAGCCGTTTGCGCTCGAGCCAGACAAGCGGAGGTCGATCCTCCCGGTGTTCAAGGCCAAGCGAGAAGACCAAGACACGAACCCCCCCGGCTATGGGTACGGGTCATCAGCATCATCCTACCACCACTCATCCTCCCCCTATCGATCCGGGACACGCGATAGGAGCGCGTCCTTCACGCCGGGTCTCAAGGCGAACGGTCTGGCCTCTCAGGCCCGTAATGCACCTGCCAGATCGGGCGGGAATGCCAAGGGCTTGGGAAGGCACAGTTCAAACCGGGAGAAGAACCGGAGCAGATGGGGATGGGGCGAGGGGCCCAAGATCGAGATTGATCTGGGCGAGGACGATGAGTACTACTATGACGCAGGCAAGTCGCGGTGGAAGGCGTCGGCCTCGAGGAGAGGAGGGATCGGGAGCAGAAGTAACCTGCGCGTGGTGGGCCGAGAGTTGTGGACCACGGCGTGGAGGGTGTTGTGGATGGTAGGCTGCTATTGGGCCTATCTGACCTGGAAGGGATAAAGGGGTTTTGTTTGTTCTTGGGTTTATGTACCCGCTTCCCCCTCCTCCACCTCCGCCAGGCTTCGGGCGCATCAAGACTCTGTTGAGCTTTGGGGTGACTCCTTATGTAGAATTCGCATCGTGCAAGGCGTTTTGGCTGGGAAGAAGGAGAAAACAAAATCATTGACTGGCTTTAAACTGGGGGTGACATTTTGGGTTGTTTGCTACTGGGGAATCATATTCAACCTGGTTGGAGTAATCATTCTGATACTTTGGCTTCTGTCCACCTTGCATATTCGTTCTTGATCCAGGCCCGTCTGGCTACCTGTGCTAGAAATCTAGAGGAGATCTGTGAGAAAGGCCCCTGGAAATCATTAACTGACAAAGGCAGTTCGAAGATCTGCTTTGTTTTGTTTTTTTTTTGGATGTAGTTGGTTGCAACCTGATTCCTTTTCCTTGCCTCGAACTCAAACGCTATTTGCTATTGGTGTGTGCGCGTGCACTTTGACGGAGCGATCTCGCAGTGGGTCCGTGCCCCCCACGGGGCGGGACCAGATTTGCGACAAGGCTTTTGCCGCTGAGATGACCAGCCCGCCTTCGAACTTCAACCTCGAACCTTGTGACCCAGAAAGCCACCTGCTGCAGGGCGACACACACACACACACATATCGGGCCAGCGTTCCTTTCGCCCGCCCTCCAGACCCGTTGCGAAAACAACCCCTTATCCTCTTTCCCCAACCCCCCTTTTCCTTCTCTGCAGCCTCCTCGACATACCCGATTTCTTTCCTAGGGCACCCCGACAAAGAGACACCACCATGTTGCCCTGCTCGGTGCGGCGTGTGGTCGCTACCTCTCCGCAGTCGCATCTCCTCTCGACCCTTCCCCGAGCCGCGGCGACGGCGACCATCACTCGCACCTACAGACCGGCTCAGCAGAGGAGATATTCGTCGTCCAAACCGTCCCGCGATAATGGCTCCGAAGACTCGCCGGTGAGGCAGTCGGTGCAGCCAGCCGCCGAGTCCAAGACGGCTGAGGCAAAGTCCTCGGGCGAGAAGAGGAAACGCAAGGCCAAGGATGCGAAGGATGCCTCTGAAAAGCTCAAGTACCCGAGCGTGCCTACTACTGCACACATACCCAGCGACTGTATGTATACCTTGGACACTTGCCCCCATCTCTTCTCTCTCCGGCCCCCCCCCCTCCCCCAAGCGCACGCGCCAACTGACGTCCCCCACCCCTATTTTTCTTCCTTCTAGTCCTTGCTCTGTCCTCCTTCTTCTCCCTCCACCGGCCGATTTCCGTCACCCGCGGCCTCCCCAAGAACGTCACTGATGACGCCTTCGCCTCGATATTCGCCTCGCAGACCCGCGGCCAGAAGGCCGCGGAGGTCATGTCTACGATCTCCCGGACTGTCGAGGACCTCGAGAAGCCCATGGCGAGCATATCCATTCAGCAGCAGGGTGGCGGTGCCTCCGAACCACACCACCACCACCACCAGCAGCACCACGACGGTGGCCTGCAGAAGATTGACCTGCGCAACGCCGACGGGACGGAGACGAGCATACCCGTGCAGGTGAACAACATGTCGGGCCAATTTTTGCCCTTCCGCCCGCCACCACTGCCCCAGCCCGAGTCGGCCAAGACTACCGCCGCCCGCACGGAGGCGACCGCCAAGGCCGAGGAGCAGCGCGCGATGGAGCAAGACAGCCAGCAGGACGCGCAGACGCGCGTGTACAAGGCCGTGTTCACGATCGAGGAGACCACGGACGGCAACGGGGAGGTCAAGATCGTGGCACACAGCCCTGAGCTGATAGAAGAGCCCGAGTCCCGCAGTGACTCCTCCGCCTCAGCGGGGCCCGTCGAGCCGCAGACCTTCCTGGAGCGCATGGCGCTGCGGCAGCTGCGGTACGAGGATGCGCGGCGCCCGCGGAATACGATGCTGGCCATCAGCGTCAAGAGGCAGAGGAAGCTTAAGATGAAGAAGAAGAAGTACAAGAAGCTGACCAAGAGGTTGAGGCACGAGAGGCTTAAGCACGGACGGACATAAGTGTGCGGGCGAGCGAGCGAGCGGACGAGAGAGAGAGAGAGAGAGAGAGAGAGAGACGCACTCCCAAACGTCTTGGGGAACCATCACTGGTGCGAGGATAGGGCGGCGAGAAGAGGAGGATTTCTAAATCTCTTTGGTAGATATGGTGCGCTCTCTCTCTCATTCGCCCTGTTTACATTGCTTGTGTTGGGGTGACCGAAGGGGGGGAGGCATTGGGATCCGAATGGGTGAACTGCATCTTCTAGAGATTCGCACACAGGGATTCATTGTCATGGTGGCTGGTCTTGGTTGGTTTTGCTATAGAAAGAAGGGCTACCTGCATTCATGCTACTCTGCTCATCGAGTCTCTTTTCTTAGGTCTCGATCCAGGGGCCATGCTGCTGGACAATGCGCTGCTGTTGGTTCGTTGTCTGATAGAAGGTAGCTATTTTTAAAGAAACAAACTCCGTCTTCATTTATTCGACTGCCCTGCCCTGCCTCCTCCTCGTGTGGACTTGAGCAAATCTGGTTTCACGGTATTTCAGGGTAGTATATGCCAGCCTGTTTTGATTTTCAGTCAAACTTCAGTCTGACCTTGGGCGTGTTGTTGTTCGCTTGCTGGGGAATAAATTTTAACAAGCTGATAGAAGGATCTTGTTTTGGGTGAATTATTTTCGTATTTTGACGTACGAAGCTCAAGACCAGACAGTATTTTCATCTGCTACATACAATGATACTCGTACTTGGCATACTGCAAGGTAATAATACACTTAGACTTTCAAATTACATATCCTTAGAAAAAGGAGAAGAAAAACATGCGCACTGTTATATTCTTCTTCCAAGCTATGCTCTGCACGCCGCCTGCTGTCGCCGGTTCGGCACCGGGCACTACAGCGTCTGAGATCCTTGTCTGTGCCCCACTAAAATTCTCAACATCGGCCAAAAAGTTCAAGTGCACCCAGGCTTGCAGGCTTGTTCGTGTGCTTGACCTTCCTTCCTTCTTCCCCCCCGTGGACCAGCGACCGGACCAGCAGATGTGCTCGAGGATTCTGCGCGCACAGCATCGCACTGGCAAAGATGTCGCGTAAACAGGTGTAAGCTCCCCACCAGCCCATTCAAAATCAGAGCATGGCCCTTTTCTTCCTCTAACCTTGAAATCGAAAATCTACACAGAGACTCGCGCATCCAAGCGCTCATCCGGAATAACGTCCAGGAGAAGAAGCGCTCGTTCTTTGTGGTTGTGGGCGACCGTTCCAAGGACGTCATCGTGCACCTGCACTACATCCTGTCGACCGTCGACATCAAGCAGAACAAGTCCGTCCTCTGGGCTTACAAGAACAAACTCCTCGGCTTCACCTCCCACCGCAAGAAGCGCGAGGCCAAGATCAAGAAGGAGATCAAGCGCGGCATCCGCGAGGCCAACTCCGAGGACCCCTTCGAGCTGTTCGTCTCGCTGCACAACATCCGATATGTCTACTACAAGGAGACGGACAAGGTGCTGGGAAACACCTACGGCATGTGCATCCTGCAGGACTTCGAGGCCGTCACGCCCAACATCCTGGCGAGGTGCATCGAGACCGTCGAGGGCGGGGGCCTGGTGGTGCTGCTGCTTAAGGGGATGAACAGCCTCAAGAGCCTGTATACCTTGTCCATGGACGTCCACTCGAGGTACAGGACGGAGGCCTACGATGATGTCGTGGCGAGGTTCAACGAGCGGTTCATACTCTCGCTGGGTAGCTGCGACTCCTGCCTGGTGATCGATGACGAGCTGAACGTCCTGCCGATATCTGGGGGCAAGGACGTCAAGGCCCTCCCGCCGCCGGACCTGGACCAGCCCAAGAGCGCATCGCAGAAGGAGCTGGAGGATATGAAAGAGAACCTGCAGGATACGAAGCCGATCGGGTCGTTGGTAACCCTCGCCAAGACTGTGGACCAGGCAAAGGCCCTCTTGACGTTCTGCGACGCCGTCCAGGAGAAGACGCTGCGGAGCACGGTCACGCTGACGGCCGCAAGAGGTCGTGGAAAGTCAGCGGCGATGGGCGTGGCTGTTGCGGCAGCGGTCGCGTTTGGGTACAGCAACATCTTCGTCACGTCGCCCTCTCCAGAGAACCTGAAGACCTTTTTCGAGTTCATCTTCAAGGGCTTCGATGCCCTTGGGTATATGGACCACGTCGACTACTCGATCATCCAGGCGACCTCGCCAGAGCTCAACAAGGCCATCGTCAGGGTCAACATCCACCGAGACCACAGACAGACCATTCAGTATATAAGACCGCAGGATGCGCATGTCCTCGGGCAGGCAGAGCTAGTGGTCATCGACGAGGCCGCTGCGATCCCTCTGCCGCTGGTGCGGAAGCTGATGGGCCCCTACCTCGTCTTCATGGCATCGACGATCAACGGATATGAAGGAACCGGACGGTCGCTGCCTCTGAAGCTCATCAAGCAGCTCCGCGAACAGTCAAGGCCGGGCGCCATCACAAGTGGTGAGGGGGAGGTGGCCGACAGGTCGACGGGCAAGGCGTCCAAGGACCAGGGCTCGTCACACCTGGGCAGCCGGACACTACGGGAGATCACGCTCTCCGAACCGATCCGTTACGCACAGGGCGACTCCGTGGAGAGGTGGCTGAACAAGCTGCTCTGCCTGGACGCCACCCTCCCAAGGTCAAAACTCAGCCAGGGCTGCCCTGACCCAGCGCAGTGCGAACTGCTCCACGTCAACCGTGATACCCTCTTCAGCTTCCACCCCGTCCCCGAAAAGTTCCTCCAGCAGATGATTTCTCTCTACGTCTCGAGTCACTACAAGAACAGCCCTGACGACCTGCAGCTCATGAGCGATGCCCCCGCTCACGAGCTGTTTGTGTTGGTTCCACCCGGCGCGACGGAGGGCAGCCGGCTACCGGAGCCGCTGTGTGTGATACAAGTCTCTCTCGAGGGCAAGATCAGCCGGCAGAGCGTCATCAACTCCCTCAGCAGAGGGCAGAGGCCAGCTGGTGATTTGATACCGTGGCTGGTCAGCCAACAGTTCCAAGACGACGAGTTTGCCTCCCTTTCAGGAGCTAGGGTTGTCCGGATCGCAACAAATCCCGACTACGCTTCGATGGGATACGGCACGAGGGCCCTGCAGCTTCTGATCGACTACTACGAGGGCAGGTTCGCGAATCTCTCCGAGGATGCGGATGTGGTCGGCGACGAGACCCTCACCCGGGTGACGGACGCAGAGCTGGCCAATGCCAGCCTGCTGGAGGACAACATCGAGATCAGGGACCAGAGCAAGATGCCACCCCTATTCTCGGTGCTGTCCCAGCGCAGGCCAGTCAATCTCGACTATGTCGGTGTGAGCTATGGTCTGACGCAGCCACTGCACAAGTTCTGGAAGCGCTCGTCGTTTGCACCAGTCTACCTCAGACAGACGGCAAACGAGCTGACAGGAGAGCACACGACCGTCATGATCAGGCCTCTGGAGAAGAGCGGCGACAGAAGCTGGCTCGGCGCATTCTCACGAGATTTTCACCGCCGGTTCATGGAGCTGCTCTCTTACCAATTCAGGGCGTTCCCCGCTGTCCTGGCCCTCAGCATCGACGAAAGCGCAAATGCAGGGGCGTCACTCGACGAGGTCCAGCCCGCCGCACTGTCAAAGAGCGAGCTCGACGAGCGCTTCACACCGCATGATCTCAAGCGCCTCGAGTCATACGCGAACAACATGCTCGACTACCACGTGATTCTAGACCTGATCCCCCGGGTCGCAGAGCTCTACTTCCTGGGCCGCATCAAGAACGACGTCAAGCTCTCGGGCGTACAGCAGTCGATCTTGCTGTCGATCGGTCTCCAGCGGAAGGACATGGACACCATCGCCGAGGAGCTGACCCTGCCCTCCTCGCAGCTGCTGGCCATGTTCATCAAAATTCTACGGAAGATCACGGCGCACTTTGGCACGCTCGTCTCGAAGGCTTACGATTCGGAGATACCGAGCAACAGGATTGGTGTCAGCAGGGAGAACGCGGCTGGCGTGCACGAAGATGAGGTCGTTGATGAGACGTATGTGCCGCTGCAGCAGTCGCTCGGGGAGGAGCTGGAGGAGGGCGGCGACGAGGCGCTGAAGGAGGTGCGGAGGAAACAAAGGGAGTTGATCGACTCCCTACCGTTGGACCAGTGAGCTTAACCCAACACCCCCCCCCCCTCCCCCCCAACACACACACACACACACACACACACACACACACACACACAGATACACACACACACACATACACACACACACACACATACACACACTTGTGCCGCTAGGTCTTTGATTGAGGTGTGGGTCTTGGTGGCTAACTAGTCTTTCTTCAGATATGAGATCGTCGACAACGACGACGACGTATGGAAGGATGCCCAGAAGCAGGTGCTCGGCGCCACGAAGAAGGGCCAGACGAACCCTGTTGTCAGCGTCAAGAGCAGCAAGCAGAAGCGCAAGGCGGCCGGCCAAACTGCTGAGGAGGTGTACAACGAGGCGTTTGGGGAGAAGAAGCATAAAAAGCACAAAAAGTCCAAGAAATAGATTGGTGTTCTTGCGCATTTATGGCCAACGGATGTTTCTTTTGCGGCTTGCATCAAGGTCGAGCGGCGTTTTCAAGGTGGTGAAGGTAAAGAAGAGAAAGCCTCTGACTGGTTGTCTGATAGTACAAAATATATTTGTAAATCTGAGGATTTGTGTGTCTGCTGCTCCTGCTTTACTTTGGCTCATTTTCTTGATGATGCACGTAAAATGGAGGAGGTTCCAGTGCTCCATATGCCATCACATGGTCAACTTTTGGCATGGAAATAATGATGATGATGATGATGATGCCTATGTCAAGTTCCCATAGGGATTCCTTGGGCTGTCCCTAACCCTTGAAACGAAGACTCTCCTCTACCCAGTTTGTACTACCGTGACTACGTACGCAATTGCTTATTATTCTTTCTTTGCGGAGGAATTGCTCCCAAGGGCCAATTCGACCCCCTGCCGGCCTTGATTTTCTAGTTCCTCAGTCAAGAGAATGACGGAATTCTTCGCACTACTTAAGCAGCAGCCCAGGTAAACCTGTTACCCCTTCAGGTACGCGAGTCTTGGCATGACGTTAGTGTGAGACTTGAGCCTACAGGCCTTCCCCAAATTGCCCACTTTTATTATTTATTATATAAAGTTGACGATGCTGAACTGCTTTTTGCTTTGGCTTTGAATTATTACCAAGTCTGCACATGTAGACTTTTGGTCTATAGTAATTATTATCTCCAATTGTCGTTGGGCTTTCTTGATCACCAAACCTCCCTTCCTCCCCTCTCCTAAGGCGCTTTCCCCTAAGGAATCGAACCCGGCAGCACCATGTTTGGCAGGTCCAGAAAGCAGAACAAGGGGGAGAAGCCTCAAAACACCTCCAAGGGCATCAGTTGGGAGATTCCGTACGTTTTCTCCCTTAAATCATTTATCATCACTTAATCTACTCCAGGCACTTGTGTGTCCTTTTCTTTCTTTTTTCTTTTTTCTTCCCCCTTCCAAGGTGTATCACTGTGTAAAAACTAACGTTGCATGTGTTCGTCTGGGCAGCATCTTGTTTGGCATCATTTTTGCCCTTGCTGTGGCCGAGTTGTGCTTCACGATCGACGCATTCATTTACCTCCAGGAATTGCACAAATGGTGGTCCTCGACCGAGAGAGCCCGGATGGGGTTCCTCATCTTCAGCTGTGCTAGAACCATCTTCCTGTCGGGAGTGTACGCTGTCGCACATTGTCACAGGTGAGTTCTTGATGGTGGTGGCTTGTCTGACAAAACTGAGGAAATCTTGGTTGGTGCTTGCTTGTAAAGAAGGGGGAGGGGGGGGGGGGCACATGCTAATCATCAAGTCATGATAAAAATATAGGGTGAAGAATCTCATGAATACTATGCACACGGTAAAGCTTCTCCCACTTTTTCTATTCTCCTTCTCCTTCTCCTCATCCTTTTTGACCAGGGGATAAATGGCTGACGTGGACTCTCCCACAGATCTTCCTCGTCATCTCGACGATTCTCTGGATCATCTCCGGCGTCCTGATCCACCAGATCTGGGGCTACGTCGAGTGCGCAAACGCCGGCGTCCCGGACAATTTGACCGAGTTCAAGAGCCAGGTCGAGGGCGGGCTGAGCCTGTGCCACGAGATCAAGATCATCGAGATCATCGCTTGGATCATCGCCGGCGTCAGTGTTTTGGCTACGATTCCGGTGGTCAAGATCTACCTGGAGAGGAGAAGATCTAGGATTCATGACAAGCAGACCAGAGCCAACAGCAAGAGGGAGTCGGTCTGATTATCCAGTTCCTGCAGGGAGCAAGTATTGTGGCTTTGGCAGCGAGGTGGCATGACGGCTGCTTATTTACGACTTAACAAATAATACCCATTGAGTTAACCATTGCATGTGTTTCTTCGACTCGTGGCGTAATCAGTTAAAAAAAAGTACGCTCGGCGGCATCAAATGAATAATTCCAGAACAAAATGACCCAAATTCACAGACGGGACGCGGCGTCTTTATACCCTTCGAAGTGGACGGTTCCAGCACACCATATGAAGAGGCAGTGGAGTGAATAGGTGAAATTAAACAAACTTTGCATCGACCTGTTCCAACGAGACAGAACGATCCGCTGGAGTCTTCTCGAAAGCCTCACCATACATTAGCCCGTAAACAAAGCTCGTGCCAACAACGTGATACGTCTTCTCTCTCCCTTCAACCGGCCTGATGACAAGCGGCATCTGTACAGAAGGGATAAGACAGATGTGATCGCCGGGCTGAACCAGTGGTGAGCCCGTGCCGCTGAAAACACATTTTGTGCATCGAAAGTCAGCGATGGGAGCTCCAGAGATGATTTGTTTTGGGGGGGAGACAGGCAACCCAGAAGCAATACGTACCACCGTCCTCCGGTTGTTGTGAAGAACCTCTCCCCTTTGATACTGCTTGACGTCCGCGGTACGAATGGTATGAAGCGCGTCTCGGCCCCAGCCCACTGGTCCAGCCACTTATGCTCTTCCAGATAAGCCTGGATCGTTGGGCAGTGTTCTTTACAAAAGGGCGCGAAGCTATGAGCAATCGATGCGGGCTCTCGGTCGTCCATGTCGCAGGTTTGTAGCAGGACGCTGGCAAGCGCGAGAGCCTTGTCTGGATAAGCGAGGCCGTGTTGCCTCTCCGTGGCCTCGAGGACGGCCCAGTATCCTTCTGCGAGGCTAGGCTGTCGTGTAAGAAGGCTGGTGACGTCCCTTGGAGTGGCCTGGGCGCCAGGCTCCTGCGGCTGGTCACCAGCTACCTCGCCGCACAGGAAAATCGAGTCCACGATATGGATCGACACCTCCAGGCAGGATCCGCTGACGCGAGGGCCCGTATTGTCACCGACAGGCGAGGAGAGCACTTCTCCGCGTCCACTGGCGCTATAGCGGCCATTGATCCCAGAATTCCGCCGCACGTCGAGGTGGGGACACCACGACGGTGCACCAGTAAATGCCTTGCAGGTGCGGTCCTCGTGCCAGACCAGGCCGAGGAAACGAAGAGAGCGGCCCGCGAGGCGCGCAAAGAAGCAGAGTCGCAGCTCGTCCATGGACCGCGTGTAGTCCGCGTCGACCAACAGCTCGCCGTCCTGGCCCCGCGCAAGAGGGTGGCCGAGAAAGGCGTAGATGAAATCCCGGGGATCTGTGGCTGACTGGACATTGCGCGCCTTGAAGAGGACATCTTCGAACTCGGGCTGGTTCCTCCTTGTGAAGACCTGCGCAATGGTTCGCAGGAGGGAAGAGGACCTGTACCACGAGTGCTCGACGTCCGTGGGGAATGTTGCCCAGACATGGTTGAAGAGACTGGATATGTGGCCAGAGGCGAAGTAGACCCCCTCGAAATCGTTTCCTGTCCAGGACCATGCCTCGGCAAAGCCCATGATCTCGGTGAAGTTGATGATGGAATTCCCGTAGGCGGCCAGGGCTTCCTTGGCAAGGCCTACCTCCTGGAGAATCCACACGCGGGTAAACCAAGGCTTCGAGAAGATGGGTACCGCGCTGAGCAGTCGATCACCGGTGACAGAGCCATACCCCTCCGTAGGTTTCCAATACTTGTTGCCGGAAATGATAGACTCGGTCATGTAACCCGCGGCGATGCGGTTGTAGTCCCTGATGACATCGAAAGCGAGCCTCGCTGCTTGCCCGTTCTGCCCATCGTCTCCGAGACAGATGATGACACGTTGGGCATGCGAATAGATGGCTCCCATCATGTTGACATGAAACCCCTTCTCTCGAAGGTCTCGCTGGTTGATGCACAGGGCGTCCACCCACAAGTGCCGCGGTTCACCGGCGAGCCTGACTTGACGTAGAGACTGGGTGAGGTTTGCTGTGACCTCTACCTCATGGCCACTGCAAGTAATTGTGTCTGTATTTGCGGGATTGCCCCATACGTAGGAGATAGCCTCGTATTCTATATATAAGTAATAATTAGTCCGCAGATGTACAAGAGTGATCTATCACCAGTTCTTTTTTTTTTTTTATCTCTTTTTTTTTTTTTATATCTTGCGGCTCGATGGGGAAACTGAGATGTTTATATACCTGCAGATTGAAATGGTGTGGAATATAATGAGCACACGATAGGATCATCACGGTCTCCTGGCTCCAGGATCAAGAGACGGGTCCAGTCCGTCGGGGGTAAATCTTCATAGAACGGGTGTTGCTCAGCCTCCGTCATGATGGACGTTCATACAATTTTGAGCAGATGATGGTGAAGGAACAAAAACGAAGAAGAAGAAGTTGGGGGAGGGGGCGCAGATTCTAGGGAGTTCCGTGGTTAAAAATAAAAAAAACTGGTAACTCGTGGCAAGAAAGCCTATGATACTTATAACCACTCCGGCGTGCTCGTGTCGCGTTTCAGGTGATCCTGCGCAGACAACATCAGTTGGTAGTCAACCTGTGTTGAGAAGGGGAAGCGCAAGCGATATCTTGACTGTCTGAAGTCCTCAAGGGATTGCTTCAGCTTGAGATTCTGTTATTATTCTACAATTCATTAATATATGTGTCAGTATGCGCTGGTATTGCTGCAGGCCTACCGATCCTGTTCCTGTCAGCTGTCCGATCTTCGCCCCACTTCCTGTCAGCACAGCGCAAGGGTTTCGGTCTATAGCGCATGTTGACCACTGAAGGTGTGTCTAGGATGGTGGTTGTCTTGCGTACGAAGGAATTCGCTTGTTGAGCGGTGACATTCCTCATGTGAACATCGTAGAGACGTAACTGGGGCTTGACAACCTTCTGGAGTACCCTTAATCGTTTACAAATACTCTTTCTTTCTCTCTCTTTTTCTTCTTCTTTCTCTTTCTTAAAAGAGAGTGGATAAACGACCTCGAAGCTGATAAACCCATAGAAGCTCGAGAAGGGAGCCGGAGTTGATTTCAAGTTCAATCTTTTTGCACATGTAGCGCCACAACTCTCAACCAAGCTGCCAGCAGATTGAACTTGTGAGTAAGACTATGATATAAGGCTTGTGAATATGTAAAGGTGGGGAAGGAAAAAAAAGAGCAATAAAATTACCAGGCCCAGGATTCGAATTTGGAACTCGATGTCCCCATGAGGGGTACACTGCAGATGCAGTGCGCATCACTGCCGAATGTTGCCATTACACCAACCTGGGTACCATAATTCTCATTTTGCAAACTATATTCTAGTGTTACGAGCTTTCGAGAGACCATTATAGTACAAAGAAGAGCCTAGGGGCGCCCGTGTACCATAGTAGGATGGCTATTGAAGACCTAGAAGTTCGGTTGAACTCCAAGGTTTCAGCAGCACCATAGGGCCAACTCTTTAACCCGTCTAGATGAATCTCCTCGACCCCATCATGACCAGTCAGTATTGCGGACCATATCCGCCATGTATGTGCCTCAAGAAAAATTGGAGAAGTTGTACTCTCATTTTGTGCAGAGGCCATGTCATGCTTTGGGAAGCAGATCTAGATTGTCTGCAGTTGAAGAGTGCCAACAGCATGAGTTTGTGTAACGTCAAGTCTCTGGGCCTTTCAAACCTTCTACCTTAGATACCTGCTTCTTGCTACCAAGTCATGGACATCGCAAGGAGAACCAACATCAACTTATATGTGTCACTACTGTTCTGCAACAAGTATATATACGGTTTACAAGATTGGCTCCGTAGATTATCACTGCTTGACACTGCACTGACATTACAGCAAGCAGGACAGCATAATAATGTTGTTCTACTTCTGGCTGCTCTTATGTAAGTACTTCACAAAAATGGCGAATGAGCCCTCCGCAGGCACTGGCGTGGTGCTGGTAGAAGCTGTCGGACTTCGAAATCATATACTTGACAGGGCAGACCGTGACGACATTCAGACCTGAATATTCCCAGGATGATATATCAGCCCAAATTCGATCAATATGATCTCAGGGAAGACCCTCCAAGAGAACACACTAAGCTCAGTGAAATAAAGACAACTACGGGTCGACGATAGCGTGCAGACCAATCCGATCATATAAGTATTCAAGACTGGTCAAGTTGATTTTGGTATCGAATATTTTATTCTACCTCTCAACTCGGCCGCCATGCTATGATCTGGCCATCTTCTCCAGCGGTGAAGACGGCCTGGTCCTGGTCGAAAAACCGGAAGCTCCGCACCAATTCTGAACCATGAGCGCCGGGGAGACCAACACTTGTATCCGCGCTGAAACTCCAACCCGGCGACTTGGACATGTGTATTAATTGAAAGAATTGTTGGCTGCCACCTTGTATCAGCACCTGAAAACCTCCTTGCAAGCGCCGAGACAGAAAGAAAGAAAAAAAAAAAAGATAACTTGACTTACTCTTGAGAGCCGGCACCAATCACGGCACCGTTGTCGCCCAGTTTAGGCGTCACGTTGGCTACATACTGACACCTGAGCACGTCCCGGATGTCGCCAAAATCGACCGTCGCGGAGCCTTTCTCTTGAGCCTCTGCCATGTCGTACAGGGAGAACTTTTCGTCGTGACTTGTGGCGTAGACCTCAGTGTTGTTGAGAAACCCTGCGTGGTGAACAGAGCCGTGATTGAAGGTCTGGATGACGACCTCGTTCTCATCTGTGATTGTGGTATCGCAGACGTTGACAAGACCGTCTGTGGAGCCTGAAAGTAGGATATTTGGTGAGGCCGGGTGGAAGTTGAGCTGTAAAAAAATCATTAGAACCACACCGAACATGTTTCTTTTTGATGAGGAGAGAGGAAAAGAACACTCGCCTCTGTCACATCATCACTGTGAACCTCATCGTAGCGTATCCTGGGTGCAGAACCGGCACGAGCATCCCAGATGAGAATGGAGGCCTGGTGATTCGCCAACTCTGTGCCAGCTGCTATAGCATTGCCGATTGCGGTACATGCCAGTGAGACTATCGGTGCATCACTCCCTGAACACATCAAGTCAGCTCGGCCAGTCAGCATCATGGCATGATCTGTGGCATCGCATACCTGCTGGAGCGGCTATCTGGGCTCTCGACTCGTCCAGCCGCAGGTCCCACAATGAGACAGTGCCATTCTCTCCAGCCGTACAGATAATGGAGTTGGACTCATCAAAAGCTCTTGCACAGGTGATGTTACCGTGTGCCGTTCGTATTGTCTTGAGTGGCCCCTGGCTTAAATTCAAGGGACTGAAGAGGGTGAGTTTCTGGTCTGACGAGATGGCCGCGAGACCTCCTGCGACGGGAACAATCTCCAATACGTAGGCCGGATCTTGCCCCGGGTTTTGAAAGACATCGGCTTTAGTCAGATTGTACATTGTGCCAATTCTCGCCGTCTCGCTTCGAATCCCTCGTCTTCGAATCACTCGTTGGGTGTGTCGTGGGCCCCGCGGGCAAGGACGTGTGAGAGATTGGCCGTCTTGCGCTTGAAGAGACTGAAGTGTAATCGAGACAACTTGGCTCACTGGATGAATTGAATTCCAGGTTCATGCGACTAAGTAAGAAGTGTTTGCCAACTTTTTGGAGTCGATGAGGTTGAAATTCTGGCTCCTTAACCGCAGAGGCTCGCAAAAAAGAAGTTGTCCAAACCAGCCAATCAGGCATGATACCGTTTTGCCGGGGGGCCCCCATGCTTGAATGCAGGCACCGGTGACGCCCACCAGCTTACCTACTGAAGTACATACTCTGGTACTAACGGCCATAGCTGCCGATATGGCCAGCTTGTAAATCCAATACTGTACCCAACACCGTCACGTCGTCTCCCACAGCTTGGACAACTGTTTTGTCACCGTCCGGCCACGACGGTCACTCTTTTCTTCTTTTTTTTCTTCAAAGCAATCCTAGCAGCAGATATGACCTAGCTCGCTGCTATGCCCTATTCTGCACACTCCTTTCCATCATGAGGCCCCTCTGGTCACTTCTCCGTGAGCAAGCCCCCCCCCCTCTCCCCCAACAACCTGTCTTGGGATCTGCATGTCTACCGCAACCCTGATGATGCTGACAATTCTCAGTGCTTTTGCAGGCTCTCTCGCCCGTTTGGGCAGAGCACGACAAGGATCAAACCGTCACGACACCCCCACCAGACATCATACATAGCCATGGAGAGTCCAGCCCTCCCGTCCGAGAGCCCGGCGCAGACCATGTCGACGCTGCCATCGCGAAACTCTACGAGATTTACAACCCAGCACATCACAAGCGGCGAAAGAAGGCGGGCGTGCTCGGACTGATCGGGCAGCTGGCATGGAAGGCCTTGCCGAGCCTGCGAGCAAGCACGGCTCCCACAGAAGAGAGCGGATCGAACAGCAAGATCGTCGACGCCCGGCTGGTGGAGGCTGTCAGGCATCTGGAGGCGGCGACACACAAGAACAACTCGGATGCCCTGTTTCTTCTCGCGCAGATGAACTATTATGGCAACTACTCACACCCGAGGGATTTCCACAAGGCATTTGATTACTACCAGCAGCTGGCATCGCTCAACGGGAACAGCTCCGCCTTGTACATGATCGGGCTGATGTACTCGACCGGGGTCGGAGACGCGGTGCCCAAGGACCAGGCGAGAGCCTTGCTCTACTACACCTTTGCGGCGGCGCGAGGACACACGCGGGCGGAGATGACCGTCGCCTCTCGCCACTGGACCGGCGTGGGCACGCCCAAGAGCTGCGAAACCGCGGCCAAATACTACAAGCGTGTCGCGGACAAGGTCATGGACTGGTACCGATCCGGACCCCCGGGCGGCATGAACTGGAACAGGGAAGGATACCACATCGCTGACGACTTTGGTGGTACATACGGCGAGGGGGCAAGCGTGTCCAGCTCCGGCATCAATGCCATACGCCACCACCCGAACTCGGATGCCTATGCTGCCATCGAAGACATCATCGAGTACCTAAACCTCATGAGCAACAAGGGTGACTTCAAGTCGTCGTTCAACCTAGGGGCCATCTACTACGAGGGCCAGCGGGGCCTGGAGCGGAACCTGAAAGAGGCAGCCAAGTATTTCTTTATGGTGACCAAGATGTACTGGAAGAACGGGCGGGGCGATGAGAGCCACAAGCCGGGCCTCGACAAGTATGCCGCCAAGGCCGCTGGCTATCTCGGGAGGATGTACATGCGGGGTGAGGGGGTGCAGCAGGACTTCGACAGGGCCAAGTTCTGGTTTGAGAGAGGCCTGGAGCGCTCCGATGCGCAGTCCCAGTACTGCCTGGGACTGATGATGCTGCATGGCTACGGCATACCCAAGAGCATCGCCCGGGCTACGGATCTGTTCAGATCAGCGGCCGAACAGGACTACTCCCTGGCGCAGGTCCAGCTTGGTATCCTGTTTCTGGACCGCGGCATGCCCGAGGACGTTCGTATCGCGAATGATTACTTCGAGCTGGCAGCTAGGTACGGCAGCATCGAGGGCCAGTACTACCTCGCCGAGATGATCTATCACGGCATCGGTCGGGATAAGGCGTGCGCACAGGCTCTCAATTTTTACAAGGGCGTGGCGGAGAGGGCGGAACCTCTGGTCTCGTCCTGGGCCGAAGCGAACATGGCGTATGAGGACGGCGACTACGAGCTTGCCTTCCTGGCCTACCTCCACGCTGCGGAGGAGGGATACGAGTCTGCGCAGAACAACGTCGCCTACCTCCTCGACACAAGGCAGTCGATGCTCTCTGATGTTCTCGGCATCGGGGAGCCCAAGTCACCAACTCTCAACAACCCCAACCTGGCGCTCGTCTACTACACGCGGTCGTCGAGACAAGGCAACATCGACTCTCTCGTCAAGATGGGTGATTACTACCTTGACGGGGTCGGAGTTGATCAAGATGTCGACAAGGCCGTCAAATGTTATACCGGCGCCGCAGAGTACCAGCAATCGGCCCAGGCTCTGTTCAACCTCGGCTGGATGCATGAAAACGGGGTGGGACTGGACCAGGACTTCCATCTGGCTAAGCGCTACTACGATCTCGCACTCGCGACGAACGAGGAGGCCTACCTACCTGTAAAGCTCAGCCTCCTCAAGCTGCGCGCCCGGAGCTACTGGAACACGTTCACGCACGGACGGATCAACTCCATTCAGGATGAGCCTGGTAAGTTTCAGCTAAAAGGGGGCCCCTACCATAATGTGCCAGAGGGATCTTGCTAACGCAGAGCCCTGCAGAGACGAAGAAGGACTGGTCCCTCAGCGAGTGGATCAACAACTTCGTTCAAGAAGAGTACTATTACTACGACGACGGCTTGTACGACGATATCTACGACGACACCATGCCAGGAGGCGACGATCCTCACTACCACGGCGTAGACGATGACGAGAGCCTCGTAGACACCGTGATCATCATGGGGATCGCCATCTCCCTCGCGTTCTTTGTCTACTACAGGCAACAGCGCGAGCGAGCCCTGCAGGCCCGGCGACAGGGAGACCAGCAGCAACAGGGAGGCGACGCGGGTGCACCGCCGGCGCAGAATAACGGGGGCTTCTTCCCGCCAGCAGGTGATCCGAACTTTGCGAACTGGGCTGCTGGCGGCGTTGGCCATTGATGAATGCTAGTGATGATCATTCTTCCAGGCTCGAGTAGGAGCGGAGCGGAGCGGAGCAGAGCAGAGTAGACATTAAAAATCGAGCATGGGCGTTCTGGTTTTAGTTGTACATAAAGTATTATCTTTCTTTCCTATCAGGCGCGGTAGGGAGTGGCTTTAGTAATCGCGCTAAAATGAGACCCCTGCACCGCGACTTCTATTCATCGCCGTTGGTAACTCACTAGACGTTTACCTCTCATATTTGAACTCTGTGCTGTGCAGTCCAAAATTACGATACAACTGGCCCAGATCTCCAGCCATGGACCAGCCAACCACTCTTGGCGTTACCTGAAAACCTACTGCATTCGCCTGTCATTGACCATGTCCACACCATCCGCCAAGCGTCGACGCGTCGATGCAGCAAACGCGGTTCTCAGGAAACCCTTCCACTCCCCCGTCATCAGGCGGCCCGGCGCAGGCGCAGGCGCAGGTGAGAGCGGCGGTCCACCAGCAGGCGCAGCAAGCAGGACACCAGACACAACAACGGGTGGTGAACCACCACGGCAGGGTGCGTACTCGCCCAGCTCGCCCTCGCCCTCGACGCTGCGACAGCCGGCGGCAGCAGCCTCAGCAGCACGAAGCGTGCGGCAGGCCAGGTCCCTTGCTGCCCTGCGGCAGACACCTGCCGACACCAGATCATCGTTGTCTCCACTACATAAGTTCAAGACGCCACTGCCGTCGAGTAATCGGAGCAGCAGCAGCAGCAGCGGCGCCCTGAAGAGAAAGAAGAAGACATCGGGTCTGGACGCGGCAGAAGGAGGTGACGACCACAACCAGCACGGCGCCACAGCTCTCCTCGCGCTCGTGGAATCACACAGCCACGCCGCCTCAGACGCAGCAATCAGGAACCTCGATCACCGGCTTGAGACCGCGCGGCAGGCAAGGGGCATCGAGGAGGCCTCGGCGCGGCGGCGGCCCGGGGAGGCGGTCGACCAGGAGCTGCGGGATCTGGTCGCCAAGTGGAAAGGGGCGGGCAGGCTGGCTGCGGAGGAGATGTTTGAGATTGTGAGGGAGAGGGTGGAGGGGGCGGGGGGCGCGAGGGCGTGGCGGGAGATGAGGAGGAGGCAGATGGAGGGCTGGAGGGGGGGATGGGATGAGGTAGAGAAAGGGAGGGAAGGACGAGGAGATGATGATGATGATGATAGGGAGGAGGAGGAAGAAAGGGAAGAGGGAGATGAATCTGTGAGTGCGAGTGTCTTTGATCTCGACGAAGCTTCGCTATCTGATCGCTGCTGACCTCTACGTGCCAGGAATTCAATATGGCGGAGATGCTTCGAAGTCTGAACATAGACTCCTCCCTGTTAGGCTACGACGAGGAAGAGGAGAAATGGGTCGATTGAGACCCTAGATCGTCTCGTCGCCTCTCATGGACGATGGGCTCCGCACTGGTCTTGGAACTGCAGCGGAACGGGCAACGACATACGCTGACCGACTGACTGGCAAAACAGACAATCCAAATGGGAGGGAGATGCCCGGGGAGAGATACTCCGGGCAAAAGGTGAAATTCTTGAGGGCCAAGGCGCATCGTCTCCCTGGCGCTATGTCTCAATTTTGAAAGATGAACGCTCCTGATGACCGACATATACGAGATGCTCGAAATGATTATTGAGCAGCCATTTTGAGTTTTGACCCAGTGCCTCCATGTTTGACTAGGTATGAGGTGATATGTTGGTCTCCTTAGTCACGAAGAGCGCATGTGTGGCTGAACAAATCCTTCATTGTTCAGGCAGTTGGGCCCCCTTATTTGGTCAGGCTTCAGAGAAGAATCTGAGGACCGTTGTAAGGCATTCACAATATCGAGGCACAACGTTCAAGGTTAGCCTTGTGACTCGAATTTCGAACTTGTTGGGTTCGTTGTGGAGACAAATCGTGCCATTTCGCGAGGCGCTATCTTCATATCATCAAAGACACTCGACTTGCTGCCATCTTTTCGGCAGGGTTTCTCGTGTGTATCTTTCCGTGAGACGTGATATCCACGTAAACCATTACCAACATCATAAAACTCATCATGCGTGCTGGTGCTTCCCGCCTTAAGCCCTCTCCCTCCTCTGCCTCTCCATCTCCTCCCTAAATGCATTTCCGCCCTGCTGCTGGCGCGGGAAATGCTCACTTGTCGGCGTGCCCGCCAGGCTTCCCAGCCCATCACTATCCCTCCTGACGTGTCCACGGCCGCCACCCATCCTGATGTCCCGGGCGTCTTCGTCATAGTGGTAGTCCCTCTGTCCGTCGAAGTTCCTAGGCTCATCGCGGTACATGTGCTCCTCGGGCACGTTGTCCATCATGCGGATGTTGTGCATGGCGTGCTTCTTGCTGCCCCTCATCGTCATTCTCTTGGCGCGGCTCTTCGCGATGCCGTACCCGCGCCGCCCGCGAGACATGAGATTGCCGACGTCAATCTTGCGCGTCTTGCGGTTCCACATGCACACGCCGCAAATCATGATGAGGCAGAAGCCGAACACAACCGGCAGGCCGATGAACAGGGCCGCGCCCTTGGGGAGCGTAGGGGAGGCCTGGTGGTAGGTGGGCGCCTTGGTGACGAGGACAGTCGGGCCGGGGTAGGACTTGGTGACGGTCTCGCCGTCTGAGCCCAGGGCGTTGAGGGTCAATGTGACGTTGACCGCCCTGCCGTTGCCCTTGGACAGATAACTGCTGCCGGGTGTCCAGGCGTAGTAAGACCACGAGGCCTTGATGTCGTCGGACGTGAAGGCGTCGTCGCCTGCCTCGCCGGTCGTGCTGTTGATGTAGGTACCGGCGACAGTCACCTGGGTGGTGTTGAGGACGGAGGGGTCCCAAGTGACTGTTTACATTCTGTCAGTCATGGTTCGCCAAGAGGGGGAGGAGGACGCCAGCGACTCGGAGGGAGGGGAGAGCAGGGACCAGATCGATGACATACCGTAGTACGTAGTGCCCACGTAGAGTGAGCTGTTCTTAGCGGGCTCACAGAAGGGCACGTAGTCGCCATCCGTATTGCTGCACACGAGGAAGGATCCCTTGCCCTTCTTGTTGGAGGCCGTCGGCTCTGCGGCAGCGGTGCCGCTGCTCGTGGTTAGCTCGCCGTACTCGGTCCGTGTGAGGACCGTCGCGGTGAGCACGGTGGGTATGGCTGAGAGGGTTGTCGCGGAGCCGTCTGAGACGGTGACGATGGGCGTTACGGTGGTGGGCATGCCGGTCTTGTCGACGCTCACCCACGCGTCTGTGGCCTCAGCTCGAAGCTCGAGGGCGGGTGTAACGGCGGGCGCCGGCACGGCCTCGACGGCCCCGAGGAGGAGGTTGGTAGCGGCTGCTGCTGCTGCTGCGAGCAGCTTTGCTGAGGAAATCATCTCTTCTCGTTTTGTCTCTTGCTGGAACCTTGATGTGGGATAAAATGGGGGCCTCGTTTCAAACGTGGTCGATGCGCTTCATGCCTTTACACGATAAGAGAAGCGAGCGTGGGGTCACAAATGAAATTCAATTAGACTAGTAGGAAGAAACGAGTGGCAGCTTCGAGTGAGCCTTAGAGAGAGAGAGAGAGAGGAAAAAAGAAAAGGACGATCTCCGTCTTGATCTTCAGGAGGGCAGCCCTGCTACTAAAATAAGGAAGGGGAAGAAGGGCCGAGCGGTCGCGTCCAGCTTTCCACGTCCTCGATGAATAATGGCGCTACTGCGCTGCCTGGGATCCGCGCGGAAATGAGCCTCAGGGGTACCTGCCATAGGCCAAGCTTCACCGTAGCACTGGGCGTGCCGTTGGCAGGGGTCCCTGCGGGGGAATAAACGGCGGTAAAAGAACCACCCATCCCAGCGCATGCAGGTACAGGCCCACCTGTTACTTGGTTGTCCGTGCAGCAAAATCCGATGCGCATCACAAGGCTGAAGATCTACAACCATATCGTTCCAGGGCGATTAACTTGTCTCTCTTTTTCCGCTTCCGTCAGCCTCACCTCCCGAAACGTGCAGGATGTTCAAGTCTGATGGCCTGCTGGTCTTCTTGCACCAAGTGCTCTGAGTACCAGAAATCGTAATAAATAGAGTAGTGCGGTATTTGTGCATTCTGACATCAATCCCCCCCCCCCTTCCCCTCCCTCCTTTGGAGACAGCTTTCGGTGCTTTGGCAATTAGGAGGAAGTTCCACGGCTTATTCCTATAGTGGTAGATCACAAATTCTGCTACACCTCCTCATTTCACTGCAAAAAAGTACACAGGACCAAGATGTAAGTAATGGAGAGGTTCAAGAAAATATGACCACAGCCCCACACCCTTATGTCCTGTCCACAGACGATACGTTTTCCTCGGGCCGCTGAAGAACATCCGCTAGGCCAGTTCCAGAGCGGATTTTCTGGATTGGTGACATGGGGAGAACGCCCAAGATGCAGTGTAGCCAGACCACTGTCCTTGTTGTTGGGTAGAGAAGCGAAGAGAGAGAGCAGTAGCAGGGTCAAAGCTGTTGCTACTTAGCAATATGCGGAACAAGGAATAGGAATAATATCATTTGTATCACCGATGCTGATATTATTGGCAGTAATTACATAAGAACAGTAACAAGTCTTATGCAAGAGAGAGGATGAAGGGTGCCCAGGGAACCCAACCCAGCAAGAGAAGAACTTTCGAGCGAAGTTTCAGGAGGACTTAGGATGTTTTCCAGAGCTTGGGTCAGGGCAAACAGCCAGACGCCGAGGAAAACTTCTCCAGGCGATGATTCAAAGAACTGTGTTGGGTCTTCGATCTTGAGCAGACGATGACCTCTATATAGGGAAGGGTTCTAAGGAGACGAGGACAGGTGAGGAGAAGACGAAAGCATGAGACGCAAGGGGAGCTAAGAGGTGTGCCGCCGCCGTCGAGGAGCGACCTCAAGAGAGACGGGCTTGTAACAAAGAAATATTGATCCTTCAGCTGAGGCCCCCCGGGGGGGGGGATACGTAAAGGTCGAAAAGCATGGCCAGCCTGCTGCATATTCAGAAAAGAAGCAGAAGCTTTGCACCACAGAAATCACCGCCCACAGAAGCATCAATGCGATCTCCTAGTTTCTCTCTAGCCAAGTAGGAAAGAGGGTGGTAGCCAGCCGGCATCGTCGCTGGGATTTGCAAGGACAGAAGGAGAGGTATACAAGGCACAAGCGCGGCCGCACTCATCCGTTGCTCAGCCTTTGCTCTTCAAAATAGAAAGCTAGTTCTCAGCCTCGCAGCGGGCTGTGAGAATTTCCGGATACCAGCTAACGGGCCGCTTCTACCGACACCGCACCAGCGCCCCTTGGCCGCAGGAACCTGTTGAAGGTGTAGGTGACCATTCGAGGTTGGAAGAAAAGGCACTGCCAGGGCCGGCGCCTCCTAGTGCCAATACAGACATAACGAACCCCTGCTTGGGAGAAAGGATAGATCGACGTCCTCCGAAATTATGATACCGGAGACGGTATTTGCAGTGATGGGCGATCATGGCCGATTCTCGAGCGCCTTTTTGCCGGGTATCTCAAAATAACGATGCCGAGCCTTATATTGCACCGTCTCGTGGCTTATACGGCGGGCCCAAGCCGTCTGTCTTTCTCAAGCCCACAGATTCTCGCACCTGGTCTTGCCTCCCACAATCAGCCTTGCGTGTACTCATCCATACTTGTCATGCTTGTTCTTGACCTTCAAATCAAGTAACCTCTCATGATAGTCGCCCTCCCGCCTCGCCCTCTTCAGCATCTTGACCTCGTCCTCGTCCAGCCTCCGGCCCACGGCCTCCTCCAGCTCCTTTCTGCTGATCTTCTCCCTGGCCTTCTCCTCCTTGGAGGCCCTTAAGCGCGGCTTGAACCGCGCCTGCATGCGTATGCGCAGCGTCGTGTCGAAGTTCATCTCGGTCGCGTCGCCTCGGACCTCGGGCAGCGCGTTGGCACGGGACGACTTTGAGGCCTGGACGGTGAGGTACGTATCACGCAGCGTCTGCACCTGGAAGGTCCCGGGTGTGTCGGCCGTCGCGATCAGGACAAAGGACTCGAGCGGGGAGATGGCCTCGGTGGTGGCCGTGAGTATACCGTACTTGTCGCAACCCAAAAACCTATCACCCAAGGGAGTCTCCCGTCAGCCATTTCCGCTCCTGCTCACCTACCACCAGCCCAGTCTACGGACTCCATGAGGGACCGACCGACCGACCGACCAACCAACCAACCAACCAACCAACCAACCAACCAGAAGCGACGACGACAACAACAATGAGCCTTCGGTACGAATAACTTACTTGCCATGATGCCCCTTGAACCGATGATTCTCCGTCCCGGCGATCCGATTCGCGACCCAGACCATGCGCACATCGTGCGGCTCCGCGGTGGCCGGGTTGTCCTCGACCATATTCTCGACGGGTAGCGTGAACACCTTCCCGTTGGCGTCGCACGCGAGGGCTGTCACGGGTTCGGTGGGGAGGACGAAGACGACCGGGCCCGAGACGTCGGAGACGATGTCGGCCGAGACCCAGCTGTCGTCGTTCTGAACATTGTCATCCTCCTGGTCCTGCTGCTTCCTCGCTGACGCTGCCGCCGGCTCTGTCCTCCTGGCTGCCTTGGTATCGTTGAAGGTGGAGGCTGCGTCGTCCGCGTCATCTCGGGCCTCCCGCTTGCGCTTCTTGGCTTTCTTGTCGCCCTTGAAGCTCAGGGGCTTCACCATCGCGCAGGAGGACAGCTTGGGGGGGGGGGGGATGTTCCCGAGACGGAGGAGTCGTCAAAAAGGGGGGGGGGGGGGGGGGCCACGGGGTTGGTGGGTTGGGCCCCCCCCCGGTGTAAAACCGGGTGG
>JACWQW010000136.1:0-106212 GCA_014849355.1 Cryphonectria radicalis | reverse complement strand
CCCCCCCCCCCCCCCCCCCCCCCCCCCCCCCCCCCCCCCCCCCCCCCCCCCCCCCCCCCCCCCCCGCATCACTCCATTTTTATTGTCTCTCTACTAGAAGATGTCTCCGTCCTATTTATTCTCTGCAGAAGAATTGAGATGCTCATGGCATGATGATATCATAAAAGCCGATACTCGCAAGGATTCTTCCCTCCTTCGGTTTCGTCTTGATGCTGCGCCGTATCGAAACACTCACGCCAACCAATCAGTCAGTCTTTCACCAAACCTGTGCTCCCTTCATTCCCCCCCCCCCTCTCTCTTCCCCCTTTCTCTCTCTCTCTCTCTCTTTTCCCTCCTAGGACGGACTCTTAGCCGAGGAAGCCGACTAGAAAGCTGGCGACGACAGCAGATACCACCATCAGTGGAATCGACTCGCTCTGAACGTGTCGCACACTTGTCCCTGCACTCTTCTTCTTAGACGTGGACGTGGCAGAGGCAGAGCCCGTAGTGCCCGTCGGCGTGCCGCTTGAGGTCGGGGTACCACTAGGCGTGCTGGCAGTGGCGGTATTGCTGCCTGGCTGGTTGATCTGGTCCTCGGCCAGTGGTACGACTTTCAGGCCGGTGATGATGTTGCCGTGGTTGTCCTTCACGGTGGCATTGACAGTGTAGTTATCTAGAGTAGCTAATCAGTATTCTCCCCTCCCCTTCTTTCTCCAATCTCAACGTGTTCGTCTCCAGTGGTACCGACATACCAATTGGCACAATCTTGCCGCTCGGCGAGGGGCTCACGCCGTTGTCTATGATGTCCTCTGCTCCGGGAGGAGGGGGTGGAACGGTGAAGTCAGTACAGAAACCGGGCGTGGTGATCAGATTGGCGCTGCAGATAGGCACAGAGGGGCTGTTGCCAGGTGGCGCGGCGCCCTGGATGGTGGCGAAGTTCAGGGCAGCGTATTGCTCCTTGAGGGTGTAGAAGTCGTCCAGAAGCTGGGCACTGCCGTCGGAGCTGTAATTGACGAGGCCATAATTATTGGTGCCCTGGACGAACTCATACACTATGCCACCGCTGAACACACCACTCATCTGCGTGCTGTAGATGACGGGCACTTCTGTGAAGACGCGAGGCTCAGGATCGTTGCAGCCGTACTCGGACAAGAAGATGGGCACGGAGGAGTTGCTGAAGCCGGCGACAAGCTGGTTGTAGGTAGACTCGGTGAAGGAGCTGTTGCCACACCACGAGTAGCTGTTGAGCGAGAAGAAGTCGGCACGGCTCGCGTTGCCCGAGGAGCTATCGTCACCAATTGTATCGTCGCATTGCAGGTACGCCCACGTGTCGAAGAGGATGGAGCGAACATCAGCGGCGCTGTAGCCCACAGGTATGGCGCGGTCGGAGTGCTGGGCGATGTAGTTCTTGAGGTCACGTGTGACGGCACGCATGTAGGGAGGGACGGTTTCTCCGGTTGCCACGTCGGAGATGACCTCGTTGCCGGCAAAGAATGCAGCCGTGTTGGGATAGCTCTTGAAGGCCTCGACGACGGCGAACGTGCGATTCAGATAGCTGGCATAGTAGCTTGCTCCTGGCTGAAGGGAATTGATGCTGTCCCCGGCCAGAGGCGCGTTGACGTCGAGGAACATGAAAATGCCCGCCTGCGCATTGTTTCTAGTCAGTCATTAAGCCGACTGCCCGCTCTTCCTCCCGCCAGATCCAGCACCAAGATCGAGGAACATGGGTTTTTACCGTACCGCATTGAAGACAGAGGCGCACTCGTCATGGTTGAGGTCAGGGTTGATATTGTAGACACGGATGGCGTTGACACCGAGTACCTGCATGAGGGCGGCATCACGAAGGCAGGCATCCTTGCTGGTCAGAGCATCTTGCCCCGAGGAAGGGTCATAGCCAGAGCTACCACCAGGCTGGTAGGCGACACCGACAATCTGGTAGCGGTCACCAGTGACATTGTTGACGAAGTAGTTGCCCCTGACATCGATGGATGGAACAGCCGCGGCCAGAGACGTACAGCCAAGGAGGCCCAAGACTGTACGCACAAGCTGTGAGTGATTTTTGTTTAGCTCTCTAGTCTCTGGTCACACATGGGCAGAAATAAATCGATCTGGGCCTGGTAGAAAGACACTTGTCGAAATGCTTGCGTATGCGTGCCAGAGTCGTAGGGCAAAAGTGATTTGCAAAGAGCCTGAGAGGGAAACTTCGGGCCTCGGTCGCTTTGAGAAAACAACTTTGACTAGTCCAAATGATGAGGGAGGTGACAGTAAGTGAAAATTTGACTGGAAGCTTACCTGCATCTTTTAAATTGTCACAAACAGTTGAGAAAATGACCTGTATGGATGGCGAAAGGGAATACTGGCGAGTTGGGTTGTCCGTAGTCGAATACGTTGTTGGTAAGTGCTGAGAAGGGGAAAAGTCAAGAGCGCGAGGGCGTCGTCAAACAAATGTGGGACTAGAGCTGATCTGGTATGTTCCAAAGGTAAAGGAATTAAATTTTTTTTTAAAAAAAAAAAGAAATTCTGCTGCTGGAAATGTCTTGTGTTTGCTGGTGTGCTTGGTTGTTTGTTTGCTTGCTTCGCGTCTTTGCGTGACTGTCCCACAAACGTGACGGACGGAGCCGAGAATGAAGCACAGGTGCGTGAGTAAATCGTTGACAAGACAGGATGATATCGATGTGTCTAGGCTGTCTCAGAGGTGGGCAGCAACAGGCAAGAAAACACAATCTCACTCAGCCTGATACACACAGACACGCACAGAGAGAAACACAAGAAGAGGTCGGATCACTCGGGGTCCATCATGCTAGTTGATAGTGAGGGCGCGAGACTATCAAAGCAGACATAGTAAGGCAGACAGACCATACACCAAGAAGAAGTCGGCCAAGTTAGAGAGAAGATTAAGATCGCAAGGAAGGAAAGGCTCACTTCCCAAAACCCGCCACAGCAGTCAGCAGCCACTGACTGCACTTACTGCACTTGCGTCTGCAGTCGTCCTTGCCATTCCTGCGTACTAAGCTAAGTACTTACTTAACAAACGATGACGGAGCCTCACTCCACCTCAGAACTCGAACCTTCCTCGTAATTGCACTCGCAACAGATCACTGGAGGGAAAGCAAGAGGGGTATTCATTGTCGACATTTGCCTATTCCGGAAAGGCCAGCCACGCCACGCCGGCCAAGAGTAAGTAAGTTGCATGCATGGCAGCAAAAGGCTCGTCATCCCCCATGTTTCCCCCCTGGACAGATAGATCAACCTGTTCGTCCAACCTGTCACAGCTGTGGTTCTTCGTGGAATGGTACTTGTCTCGTCTTTGAGTCGTCGTATCCACTGGGAAGAAGCTGCATCGTAGTCTCTGTTGCAGGTAGTGAGCGGTAAGGACTGCTTAGTAAGTAACCAGAGACCCGGTGGGGTGGGGGCTGTTATGTAATACACAAGCAAGCCAGCAGAGCTGTGGCAAGCACGACTGGCGGCACGGGCCGTTGGCAAGTGCTGACCTCTTGACCTTCACCACCCGAGGACATCAACAAGTCTTGAGCGTTCAGCAAGAAAAACATGTCGAATTGAATTTCCATTGACCCTGGATTCAGGTGATGGAAGAAAGGAACGAGGATCATCTCTTTTTGGAAACGCATGCATAACTAACACCTGAACAGAAACCTCTTCAGACTCGATTCCGACTCGGCTCGACTCGGCTCTTAGAGACCGCCGCTGGCACCGGGCGGAAAGCCATTTCCGATACCACCACCACCACCACCCAAGCCTGTGGTCCCCGTGGTCGAGAAGTCACAGGGGTCGTCGGGCAGGCTGCCGCCGCCCTGGGTGCCACCGCACTCCTGAACGTCGCCGGTCGAGGTGCGCACGAAGCGGTACGTCGGGTCATACGACGCAGAGACGTTGACGGCGATGGTGATCCACCCGAACAGGCCGTCAGACAGGTCGTCCCCGAGGTACGCATACTCGATGAAGGGGTCTGAGTCGCTGTCGACATCGTCCGTCTCGGACTGCAGGATCTGGTCGTCCGCATTCAGCGTCAGCGCGATCGTGTTGAGGCTGTACGGGTACGTCGCCTCGACCGCATAGATCAGGTCCTGGTCGTAGAAGAGCTGGCCCACGTGCGCAATGTTGCCTCCCGTGATGGTCCCGTTGGGCAGCACCGTCGTGTTGATGTGACCGATGACGTGGTGGTGGGTCGCCCGCGAGCTGTAGTGGCCAGGGAAGATGGTCTGGAACTGGGCCACGCCGTCGGCGTCGGTGGGCTGGATCCCGCGCAGGTACGTCGCGTTCAGGTTCGAGAGGTCGGCGCTGTTCCCGTTGATGTCGCCTTCCAGGCCCGCGATCCCAGAGTACACCCCCGTCGTGTTGCAGTTCCACAGGTCCCAGTACAGGTTCTCGATGGGCTCACACGTCTCCACGTCCAGGAACTGCCCGTCCAGGATCAGCGGGACCCCCGGCTGCCCGTCCGTCAGGTTGGAGCGGATGCTCTCGCCCAGGACGTAAAAGGGGCCCACGTCGCCCTCCGGGTTCAGGATGCACGTCCCACTGCTGTTGAACAGCTCCGTCTCGGGCGTCGTCGCCGTGACGTTCAGGTCGGAGTGGTGCGACGTGTTGAGCAGCTGGGCCAGGTCGCGCGACCCGAGCTGCTGCTCGCCCGCCCGCCTGCTGTACCTTGCAAAGGTCGCCGCCCGCCGCTCCGCCGCCCTGGCAAGCACGCCGCTGGCCTCGAGCTTGTCGGCACAGCCCGCGAGGCTGCGGCTGGCGCTGCGCACAAAGTCGCGGCGCTCCACGGCCGCCCGCCGCTCGGCCTCTTCATGCCCTGGGTGGGCGCTGCTGACGGCCGCAAGGCCCAGGAGGGAAGAGATTGTGACCGCTGCTGTCAGATGCATTGTTAATGCTGTTATACGGTGGTAAAAGTTTTGGTGGGTGAGAGCCTGTCCAGAAGAAAACATACGGGCTGAGCATAGGAGAGACGAGTTGTATTTGTAGTCGATCCTGTCGAAGGGTCTCCAGCGGGGGTTCGACAGAGGGAAGGGCGCGGAGACGTTCAACAGCGCACCCACCCCAGAGGCACATCGACCCCTTGCTCGTACAATCGATCCTCATGATAAAAGACGGCGGTATTATAACATGCAGACAGACCTGCCTCCTGGCCCGGTACGGCGGCCATGTGTCGACTAGACAGACATCCCTCGTTAGTGCCGCGGGCATCTCACCCCGATAGGCTTCATGCCCATGTGCAATCCCTCCCAGCGTTTCACTAGGCTCGGCCAGAGCCAGAGAAGAATCAAGATATCCTTCGCGATCTTGGAGCAGAGCACAAACAACTGGTTGTAAAGGGACTAGACCTGAGGGCTTGAGAGGAAGCTCCAGAGAGCGTCAACTATGGCGCAAACCCAGCGTGCTCCATCCTAGGCAAGCAAGGAGGCAAGCCAAGACTTTTGATTCCGCCTATCATCTCCAAGACATTTGAGATAATCGGCTCTGTGTGGCTGAATGCGGCAGGTTCACAATTGTCGGATTACGCGGCCGTTCAGGGAACGCTGCACGCGCGAAGTGTGCTTTCTTCTCCTATTCTAGCATATGCGACAGGTCGTCTGCGGTGGAGGGGAGTCGGTAGTGATGCACTGGTAAACCCCCCCCCCCTCTTCCCCCCGGCCCAATCACTGCCCATTATAATTCTTGCAAGGAGAACTGAGTGCGTGGACAGGTAAAGGACGGGGGGGTTATATTCCCGCTGCTTAACGGTTGCATTATACCCGCTCCGCCCCACAGTTCCGTGCCTTCGCCTAAGAACCTTGGAAAGAAGTCTAAGGCTATTCGCTGCAGCGTTTGGTGTGAAGCAACGGTCTGGGCAGGTCTAAAGCCGCCTCACCTTCCATCAAGACCCGTGGGTGTACTGTATGGCTCGTTCTAGGAAGGGGAAGGCAGTTGAGCGAACCCTTGCCACTGCCACAGTTTGTCGTCATTTTGGCTCATCAAATACGTTCGGCTATAGATACACATACGTACTCGAGTACTTTTCTACTATTACCTCGCTCAAGACATTGCTCGAGTCAAACATACCAATCCGCCGAGATTCTTCATCATCATCATTGTAATATGGCCTCGTAATTACGGTCTCGCCGGTGTAGACACTCTGCATCTTTCATGTTGAAGTCAGGATTCTATTGGCCATGGATGCATGCGCAAACTTGGACTGCAAACGACGATCTTGACCCTCCTGCCACGTAATTCATATCGTATGCCCCTTGATGTGATCCTCTCTAACTTTTTATTCTTGGAACATGACGCAGAATCCAGCCAAGAGAGCCGAGTTTAGGATCTCATTGCTCGGTGCTCTTCGAAGGTGAGCTCAGGGCACGTCGTCTTGTGCCTGTGTCCTCACTTTTTGGAAGAAAAAAAAAAAAGAAGAAGAAGAAGGGGTGCTCATTACCTGTATAAATAAGATAAGCGACAAAGATGAGGATGATAAAGTATTTCCATTCTGCCAGCCGTACGTAAGCAACTCAGGCACATTATGTTCTAATTACTTGGCAGCTAAGAGCCCCGGCCATGTCTCGAACCAGGCTTGGTTTTTCTCTCACACCCAAGTAGGCCGGCCATCTCGACCCTGAGGAACACCGAGGTGTTTCGTCGTCGACATAGTAGTGCTGTCACTGTTGTCCTCAGCCTTGTCCTTGCTCTCACTCGGCCTCGTATTCTTCCTTTTGATGAAGATGGAAAAGGGCGTTTTTCGTGTAAAGGTTTGGGTGTTGAGTACTTATACGAGTACTCAAACTGCATGGGTGTATATGGGGTTTTGGCACGAACTGCCGCAGGTAACGTAGTTCTGGCCATGGGTGGTACCTTTTAAATACACTTAACCAACAGCTCAGCCAGCGTGACCAAAGGGGCCGTGGGAACAGTCTCTTTAGGACACAGATCTAAAAGTCTACAACACAAGAGATAAGACGCCCAAACCTTCTCGCGGTGGTACGCAATGGATCTATAGATTTAACATGAACAAATCTAGAGATATCACGCTGGAAGAATCTAATATTGGTATAAAATCAGGGATGCAAATGGTGTGCGTTCCGTACTTACCCACCGGCTTTTTTTTCTTTCAAAGCCCTCTCCAGAACTCCTCAATAAGAGGAGCAACATCAGCAACCCGCTGTCTAACGATAGCATGGCCACCCCGCGGGACAACGGCAACATTCGAGAGGCCAACGTCTAGCAGATCCTGCCTGCCGCACACCTCGTCCAGCTCGCCCACGACCCCGAGACACTTGTCCGCGCCCACGGCCTCCACCGCAGCATGATACGCAGCATGGTTGTCAAACACGGCGCCGTCTCGAAAGATGGCAACCACGCTGCCCGCGTGGCCGGCGTGCGCCCTCATCTCCCAGTCCCGCACGGCCTCCGCGACGACCTCGCCCCTGCCCACCCTCTCCCGCCAGTCGTCCGGCACGACCAGCTTCCCGCCCTCGAGAAACTCCAGAACCAGACCAAGCGTGCTGCTGCTGCTGCTGCTGGTGGTGGTGGTGATGGAGCTGGCAGGGCCCGCGAGCTCGTGCCTCGTCTGCACCTCCTCCGAGAACAGGACGGAGCGCCGCATCAAACCCGCCGGCGCGATAAAGGACACAGAACCCACGGCTCCAGGGCGGAGCGCCGCGTACCCTGCCGCCAGCGAGCCGCCGAACGAGTACCCGACGAGGTGCACCTTGCGGCTGTGCCATCCCAGCGCGGCCAGGACGGCGTCCAGAAGGCCGTAGAACAGCGAGGGCACGTGGGGGGTGAGAGGGGTGTCGGTTAGCCCGTGGCCCCAGAGGTCGAGCAGGGCGATGTGCGCGGTTGGGAAGCGGCTGCGGAGGATTGTGGCGAGAGGCTGGAGGCCTAGGGCTGGGGTCTGGATGCCGTGGATCATGAGGATGTGGAGGGGTGGGCGGTGGTCTGGGGAGGGGGAAGATGAGGAGGACGGAGTTGTTGTTGTGGTGGTGGTGATGATGGGCGGGTAGACATAGTATGCTGCTCTCCCTTGGGGCGTGCTTAGGTATGTTGCTTGAGGGAGAAGGTTGCCAAAAGTCTTTGTCATATCGGCCTCTGTGGGCGCTCGTATGGGCGTTGGCTGTGCCGCATCTTGGCTAGTGGTGGTCGCGGTGGTGGTCCAGGGGCGAGGGATGACGACCAGAGGAGAGTGTTGGCTTGCCATATTTGTGTGTTCCTCAGACAAGTTGGAGGAGAAAGAAAGAAACCCCAAAAAAATGTAAAGAGGGAGATGAATTGAATGATTTCACCAAAAAAAAAAAATCGTGAAGCAATTTTTGTATGAGAGAGAATGATTAGCTCGTAAGCCACCGCTAACGAACACCCCCCCCCCCCACCTTTATCCGTGTCTCTCAGGATTTCATGCCATTTGCAAGGCGTGCAAATGGCATGAAAAGGGCGCATGAGATAAGAGAGAGAGAGGCTTGTCAAATCCTTTGGGATTTACTTCTAGATGACCTAGTCAGGTGTCAATACATGATTCTCTCCCACAGAAGTCATTCTATACACTTCAGAAGTGATGGATGAGCATATTTTCGATAAGATATAAACATTTTGTCTATATTGTTGACAAGGGCTCTTAGATAAGGCAATAACGACATTAAAGACTCACTGTGAGATCATCTTATATAGGAAAAGAGAGAAGAAACAAGTAAAACCACCAAAGAAGAAGTATTGATTAGAGAATTTATAATTCTATATATTCAGGATTTGAGCCATAAAGATTGTTTCCATCTTTGGTCCTGTTGGGCGAGTTATGGTGTCATCCATACAGGTCAAGCTCACCATCTGATTCCTGAATATGAATTTCAAATCAAATCTCACAGAATTATAAGCCCCCCCCCCAAAAATGAACCCCTTTTGACCCAAACCCACACGAGAAAGGTAATACAGAAGAGGGAAAGAAGAAAAAAGGAAAGGAAGATGAAGTCAATCCTACAAAGAAAGAAAACGAGACACGAACCTCCCCGTGCGCTTGAATTGCTAAGCAAAGCAGTATAATTAATAATAATCCATCAAATCACGTTATACAAGAGTGACAAGCTAGTGGCATGCTGTGCTATTCGATTTGCAGAACAAGTCACTGTTAATACACAAATTGTAATCAGACTGTGATGATATGGGTTTAAGGACTTCTGGATTTCCTTTTGAGAATTTGGAACAGGAGATTAGTAGTAAGTTCTAGAAAGTATGATGGTGCACACCACCCAAGTCACACGTTCTTAACCTGTGATTCTGTGAAATGAAAAGAAAGAAGAGCCTAGGGCACAAGCACTCAAGACGCTCACTTGAAATTGTCACAGGGGGGGAGAAGGGGGAAGTCAATAATCTGTCTGGGCAAAAGCCCACCATTTATTATGTCCAAAGATCGTTCGTTGGTTGGTATTGTGATAAAACAAAGCTCTGAAAGATCATCACTGCGTCCATTCCAGCGCTCTTATTAAAAAAAAAAAAAAAAAAAAGGAAGGAAAAGGAAGAAGAAAGAAAAGAAGAAAAAAAACCACCAAGAAAAACTAAGAAAAATTCAAATCATCCATTTGACAACATTGATCTCATGATTCAATCCGTCACGGGAGCAACCTTTTTTCTTTTATAAGGTTTCTCCATTCTCCATTCTCTTTCAGCCGCCCTCTTTTCTCTCTCTCTCTCTCAACACTTGTCCAACCCCCCCCATCCCCCCGCTTCTTCCCCCCAAATACAGCAAAAGAAGAAGTAATACACACCCATTCTCTCTTTCTTTCCTTTCTTTTTTTTTCTTTTCTTTTTCCCTTTTAGAAGACCATACCCTTGACCTGGGCAATCTTGTTCAGGTTGAGGTCCCTGATCAGGAAGACCCAGATGAAGCACAGGGCCATGATGCCAGTTCCGGCAGCCAACATCCTGGTCTGGGCATAGCCGTAGGCGTGCTGGATGGCCAGCCTGGTCTCGCTGCCGACGGGGTAGCTCAGCTGGGTATCGAGGTCCTCGTAGATCATGGTGAAGTTGGCCATGGCGGACTCGGGGAGATACCACTCGAGGGCGTTGGGGAAGGTGTTTGTCCAGATGGCGCCCGAGATGGCGGCGCCCAGGGCGTCACCGATCGTGCCGATCACGTACAGGAGGGCGAGGGCGGCGGCGACGTGCTGGTGGTCGACGGCGGCCAGGACAGCGACCTGCTGGACGATGATGAAGATGGAGCCGCCGATGGCGATGAAGACCTGGCACATGATCTGGTAGCCGACGGACTGGTTGGGCCGGCGGAAGTAGATCATCAGGCCCTGGGCAAAGATGTACAGCGGCACGGCGATGTACAGGAGCCAGCGGAAGCGGCCTGTGCGGCGCATCAGGTAACCCACGCCGAAGAGGAGCACGCCCGACACGACGTTGAAGGTGTTGTTGATGTAGCCGGCCTCGGCCAGGCTGACGTCGTTGACCACCTGCAGATACGAGGTAAAGTAGTTGTCCCAGCAGTAGTAGGCGATCTGGTACGTGGCGTCGAGGAGGCACGCGCCCAGCACGGTCCGGTCCGTGAGGAAGTGGTAGCTCAGCAGCGGCACGGGGGCCACCCACTTCTCGAAGGCGGCGAATGACAGGAGCAGGAAGAAGCCGATGACCAGCATGGCGATGATGTAGCCTGAGGCCCAGCCGTTGGGTGCGGAATCCGCAATATCGAAGGGGAGGAGGAAGAGCACAAGACCGACAGAAAAGAGAACAACTCCGAGGACTAGAAAATAAGAAGAAAAAAGATTGATTTGTTAGTTACTGCCGCCGCTGCTGCTGCTGCCTTGAGATATGCGAAACATGGACAGAAAAAAAAAAAAAAGAGGAAGGAAAAAAGACTTACTATCAAAGTCCACGGTGTAGTGCCAGATGCTCTCCAGGGTTGTCCGTCCGCTGTTGTGCTCGATGTAGTTACCGAGCTTCTTGGCCTTCTTGATGTTGGCCTTGAGGATGAAGAACAGCGGGGCCGCCACGACAGGAAAGACAATGGCGAAGACACCGAAACCCCAGCGCCAGCTGATATCGTAGTAGAACCCTTCCGAGGCGGCAGAGCCGGCAAAAGCCGTGATGATGTACGGAGACGAGGTGAAGGCGTAGGCCAGACCTCGGTTCTTCAGCTTGGAGGCATCTGCTGTGATCACATCCACGCAAAAGGTCATGCCACCGAAACCGATGGTGTAAAAGACCTATATTTTGTTTTTCATTTACACACATCAGCAAATGGGTCTTTTTCTCTTTTGGTTTAATTTTCTACGAGGATCATTTGTGCGAGTAGATATTGAACAAGACTTACATATGCGGCACAGAATGTCTCCAGGTTCTTGCTGGCCGCCATCATGATAAGGCCCAGAGTAGCGAAAACAGTCATGAGGGCGAAACCTTCGGCACGGCCCCAGACGTCAAGAATCTTAGACAGGGGCACGTAGATGGCAGCCGACATGGCATAGGCCACGACGTAGATGACGTTGAGCAGCGAATGGGTATCCCAGGCGCTTGTCGCATAGGGGAGCAGGTTGCTCAGGATGGTGGACTGCATCGCGTTGACAAAGTAGAGGAGAAAGATGCTAGGGTTCGGGTGATGAATGTTAATAACAACATCTCGGCAATGCGGCTGGTCGACCAACGATTGATCGTGATGATGATGATCTTGGCGGACGAGACAATTGCGCCGCCAATTTTGTGTGAAGAAATGAATGGGAGGGAGAATAGCAACAACATACTTGACAAACACCAGGATCAGCGAGAGCCTGGACCAGCTCAAGGTCACGGCCTCGACATCCTGAACACCTCGCTGGTCGTTCTCATTGGGAACCTCGTGCTGGTCAACACTCTCGTCACTCGGAACGACATCGTCGGTGGCCTGAGCCGTCTTGTCGACCACTTCAGGGGAAGAAGACATGGCGACAGAAATTATGGGATGACTATCCTCCTTTGGCGCTGTCGAGAGGTCCGATCGTGTTTTGACAACAAGAAGACAGGCAGCAAAACGTCTGTCTGTCTGATGTTTTTTTTTTGTTGTCTTGCCGGATGGAGGAGTGACAATACTTGGGACCTGTCCCGCCTTTGGGTGTGTGTGCTGTGTTGAAGAGACGAATCTGATATAATACACCGTTTATGGTGGCCGTCTATGGGAAACGAAACGAGACCACGTCAGGCAAAATAGCGCTGGGGCACTGTGAATGAAAATTTCCCCAAGGGCAGGCCAGGCTAAACAAATACTGTACTGTGCGATTTATTTAGTAGGGCTACCTTGGGGGTACTTGTTGACATGGGTATCGGGTTCTAGTGGAGGACTACTCGTACCCTCAGATCAGGTCTCTCTTCTTGGACTTTCTCCGACGTCGGATCCGAAAGGCGACGACTTGGTGGTTTTTCCCCCTTCTTTTTCCTGTTGCCTCTTCTACTAAGGGAAATCGAGACCGTGGATGGGGACAGTTTGGTCCGCCTATGGAGCCCTGCTTGCGTTGCTCTTCTCTCCCTCTCGCATAAATGTGCCGAGATGCAACTCTGCAAAGTACATACCATAATTAGTATCACTCACCTACCCTCTCCCAGAGCTGTTTTCTTTGTTATTCACGATCAAACTGGGAGACGATGGGCTCGGGATTACCTCTTGTAGAACCTCCCGAGCCCAATTTTGTTTTCTTACAAATAATAATAATAATAATAATAATAATAATAATAGAATAACAGGCAGTGAACCTATCTGTTTCTTTCTTCGCATGTCATACAAGTATACAACGTCCCATCGAGTGTGTGATAGTTTTACCATGATACACCTGTGTGCCTTTCAAATTTTTTGATTTTTTTTTTTTTTGATGGGCACACGGGGAATGTAATCCAGACGACAGGATCTAGCCCCAAGCCCAGGAGTCTAGAGGGTACCATCGTAGAGCTTCTGACCTTTTTTGCTCCTCTTCGGGTATCCGCGTGGCGCAACATGCCTGAGTGGAAGGTAAATTAATCTTATCAGATCCGGTGCGTGTGGGTCCTACCACCTCCCCCCCCCCTCTCTTCCTCCGAGCACGACACAGGTAGCACGGACGTGGCACGGCCTAAGGGCAAGTCGAGACGGACCAATCTGGAGTGGCAAGACGAGGGAATCGGTGTTGTCGGCGTGGATGTGTGTGTGTGTGTATGTGGAAACGCATGACTTCTTGGCCCCTCCCCTCCCTCCGGATTATCCATTCCCATCGCTATGGTACACACACACATCTTCGTAATCTGATCCCGTCACAGCGACGGATCCTTTAGGTCACCTGAACGGATTGGTTCCGAAAAGGACCGACGACCCTGTTCCAGACATGCAGAGTTTTCCGTCCGCCCAGGGGTGGGAAAGGAAAGGAAAGGAAAGGGTTGGGTGGTGGGAGAGAAAATTCCCACACTGGGTTCCACTGGAGGGAGGGAGGGAGGGCCTTGCTCGCTCGATGGTACAACACTCCAAGAGGACTTCCCTGCATAGTACATAGTATTATAACAAGTTAACTTGGACTTAGCGGTAGCGCGATCAGATAATTCTTTTCGACTGGGCCAAGTGGCACGGAAATTATCAGATCCTTTTCTAACCGAGGGTTGGTATTGATTTTCAGTGGAGACCTCCGAGACAAGACCCCAGAAAGCTAAGAGGAGTGTGAGTGGGACTTTTTCCTAGTCATTGTGTGGGTCTTTTTCCCTTCTCTTTCGGATTATTGCATAAATACATGGTCTCACAGTGTGTCAAGAGAATAATAGGTGACTTGACTGTAAACGCGTCGGTTTCGGTCAACATCGGACTGTCCTGTAGCACGACCAATTCCTATTGGGATTGTGTGGGCCTTCTTTGAAGAGGTAAAAAAGGAAGAAAAAAAAGAAGAAAAAAACAAACCCAGCAACCTGCTCCTCGTTCCGACGACATTATACGAGCAATATTCCCCATATTCTCAACGTCTCTCTAATGGGTGTGTATACTACAGTAGTATAAACAATGGCCCACTCACCTTCTCAGGCGTCGAAATCTCGAAAAGTAATATGCCCCCCCCCGCCTGGGATCCACGTAATGCAAAGTACGATGGATGATGACCTGACCATCAATTCCAACAATGTCTTTCTAGTAATGCAAGTATTGTACTCTGTATGGTAATGTACTGTGTTGATCTCCCGGCTCTCGCCATAGATTCTGGCCTAGATTGCGCGCGCGCGCATACTGCTCGCTGCACCGTAGATCATCAACCTTTTCTCTCGGGTCGAATCAGACCATTTACGGTTTACCGTACATGATGTGCACAAGGGAGCTGAGCTGACTGGCCCAAGAAAGCTTGTCGTGTGTGTGTGTGTGTGCCATACCATGATGATAGAAAATGGAGAAGAAAGAAAAAAAAAAAAAAAAAAAAAAAGGCGACCTGCCGCCTTCGGCAAGTTACCCCCCACGGCCCTATATCAGTCAAGCGGCTTGGCGTACCACTCTCACGTAAATCGAAAAGGTCAGATGTTGGAAGAGCCTGGGCACGGTGGGGTTCATACTGCAGCCTTGTTGTGATGATGTGCTTGGTCGGTTGCCACGATCTTACGCGTGGACTTTGCGCTATACCCGCATACCTGGTGGGTCATACCTTTCAATATTGTATGTAGTAGCACGTTGCATGAGGAGGAGGGGCTGCTCGTGTTGGATGCCACTGGATGGAACATAGTGGCGCATCAAAGGCTACACCTATTTGTTATACATTTTTCACTGTATAGACACACGCACTTACTATGTACATACACAGACCCACACCTTTGGACCAGACCTGCGAGGCTGAACCATTCATTACGTTCTGCCTCTTCTTTTTTTTTTTTTCGGTCCTTTCTCATAATGCAATTTCTAAGCGCCCACCATCGTCGTCCTTCTCAGCAAAACTTTACAACACTCAATCTAGAGCTTGGCATTCCAGGCCGCGCGATCCGCCGACTCCAGCGGCCTCTCCCGCCCGTCCCAGAACAGCGGGCAGAGCTGAAACCACTTCTCCCTGCTGCAGACGGAGTGAACCGAGCGCTTGTGGGCAAAGTCAACGTATTTGCCGATTGTGAGGCCCTGGGCGTTCTCGTAGGACAGGATGATGGCGCCTGCGGCCTTGGGCTCGCCCACCACGTTCACCGTGCGCGGGTCGTCGAGGAAACAGTAGTGGATGCAGCTCGAGTACCAGGCGTTGACACGCATGGCGCCGCGGAAGGAGGCGTCGCCTACTAGGGAGTGGCGGCCTCGGTCGTAATCGCCGGCGTCATAGTGAGCGCCGTAGTGATCCTCCTACAACAAGTAATGGGTGTGGGGGAGGACAGGGTTCTCGTCAGTCTCGATAACTCAGGGTAGGTAGGTGGTGAAGGAAGGGGGAAAGGGACACCCAAGGAACAAAACTCACCTTTGCCCAGTAGAGCTCGTAATAAGCAAAGCGAGTGTCGTCAAAGCGGCCAAAGAGACACAGCACATGGGGGTCAAAGTGCAGCTTGCGAAGATACTCTCTGTGCTGGTCCAGCGTGCCCGTCTCGTTCCAGCCCTTGGCCACGCGCGGGTCGTTCTGCCAAGTGTTGAAGAGCTCCAGGTGCTCCTGGTCCTGCCAGTCGACCGCCTCGAGGGAGAAGTGCGCTCCCGTCTCGGGGATCCAGCGGCTGTACACGATGGAGCCCGGGTGCGGCTTGGGCCGGCGCACGGGGTGGCGCGTGTACACGGGCTCGTCGGGGAACTTATTGGTGATGGTGTAATTCTCGGGCATGAGCGGGTACTGCGCCAGGGGCCTCCTCAGGTGGCCGTCTGTGCCGTCGCCCGCCACCCAGATGGGCCGTGGCCCCGTGGGCGAGGCCGCGCCCTGCCAGAAGGAGCTCCGCAGCACCAGCAGCTCGCCCTCTCCCGGCTGCGGATCTGCCCTGTCCTTGGCCAGCCTTGGTTTCGGGTGCTCGACCCCGAGTCCCGTGCAGAGCAGCTCGTCCCGGAGGACATCCTTGCCCTCGCCGACCAGGGACAGCCTGAAGTATTCATTGGCCGGGTGGGCGAGGTAGATGGCGTGGACGACGTTCCAGATCTGGTCCAGCGAGGGCGTGCTGGCGCCAGTCCACTGGAAGACGGTCGAGGGCGCGCGGCGGGCTCTCGCCCAGGGGTTGTTTTCTGCGATGGGCGGGCACTCGTTCTCGCTGGGGTATGTGAGATCCAAGAAGGAGAGCGCGTCTGAGTGCAGTGGTTGTGGCAGGGCGCGTCCCTTTGCTGGCTGGTCTTCCAAGGTCAGGATGAGCCTGGGCGTTGACTCTTTGATCTTTTGCACTCGGTATGTCGTCAGGAACGGGTAGGGGAGTTTGACCAAGGGATAAGTCCCCTTTGGTGGTGCTACCGTGTTGGATCCCATGCTGGAAGGCTGTGTGTGTTTGATCGCAAGTAGCCTGTATGACAAGAGAGAGAGAGAGTGTGTGTGTGTGTGATGTGTGAGATGCTATTCAGAGCAGGTGTAGAAACAATGCGACCAACGTTTCCTGTAAGCTCCAAGAGGGAGAAAAGTTGTCTTTCGATGCGGTCATCGGCACAAGAGTACTGATCACACACGAGAGATTCTATGCTCCGATCCGGGGTTCCCAGGGGGTGTGTGTGTGTGTGTGTGTGTATGTGTGCATACTGTAGTAAGAAGTCAAAAAGACTGTGCAAGTCTTCTATAGGTATGTACATAGCCGTATAGTAAGCATGTCTTTTTGCCCTTGATTCTTTCGGAATAGACCCACACATAGCCGTAGGGATGGCCCCTATTCAAGGTGGTGCGAGGATGGGGCCCTGCCTGTCGATGATCCGATCCGAACTTAGGAGCGAAGAAGAACCAAGTCCATACTAGTAGTTTTCCATGGAGGGCGCGCAGGTGTAGTCATGGTACTGTGTAGAGTGGCTTGCACAGTACCATAGTAGTACATTAGTATGTTGAATACTTCCTTACTTACCGACCAAACAAATTCCCACTCAAGTCAGCCAGTCGGTAATACGGTCATCAAGCAAAGCATGAGCAGTCTGCCCACCATGTCCCGCCTACGCTCAAGACAGCTCGAGTTTCAGCATTTCAAGGTCACGTTCCCGCAAGAGCAGGTCGTGCAGGTCACGCTGAATAGGCCGCAGAAGCTCAACTGTATCGACAAGGCCACCAGCCAGGAGATTGCAGAGATCTGGGAGGCGTTTGACCAAGATGACAGCCTCCTGGTGGGTATCATTACAGGTGTTGGGAGGGCCTTTTGCACGGGGGCTGACCTGCAAGGTGTGTGTGACTGACTGACCGACCGACTGACCGATTGACTGGCCTCTTCACCTACACACATTCTCTCTCTCTCTCTCTCTCTCTCTCTTTCTTTCACCAACCAACCAAACAAAGGGAAAAGGGCTAACAACGAGAGGGGACGCCTAGAGTGGAACGAGATGAACAAGAACGGAGTGGTCAACGACATGAGCGCTCCTGGCCTCGCTGGGCTGCCGCGTCGGGCGGGAAAGAAGCCGATCATCGCAGCGGTGAATGGCATCTGCATGGGCGGGGGGTTCGAGATGGTGGCCAATTGCGACCTCGTGGTGGCGTCCTCGACGGCTGTCTTCTCCCTGCCCGAGGCGAAGAGGGGCATCGTGCCCGTGGCGGGGTGTCTGCCGCGTCTGGCCCGCACCATCGGCCTGCAGAGAACCATGCAGCTGGCCCTGACCGGCAGGAATGTGGACCCTAAGACGCTCCACGAGTGGGGTCTTATCTCTGAAATAGTGGACCGTAACGACGAGGGCAAGGAGGAGGGTGGTGGTGGTGGTGTCGTGGGTGCGGCGCTGCGGTGGGCACAGGACATTTGCAAGAACAGCCCAGATGCCGTGATCGTGGGACGCATGGGGATCCGCATGGCCTGGGACACGGGTAATGTCGAGGAGGCCGTGACAGCCCTGGCAGACGAGTGGTATCCTCGCCTGGTCAGTGGTCCCAACTTTGCTGAGGGGATCAAGGCGTTTACGGAGGAAAAGAGACCGCCGAGGTGGGTGAGATCGAAGCTGTGATTTGATCCTGTGATTTAGCTTGGAAGGGACAGAGGGGGTTAGGGACAGGGAGGGAAGGAGTGAGAGGGGGGGGGGACGGTAGCCCGCGGAGCGTGGGAGGAAGGAGAAGAGGAGGAGAGTAAGTGAGGAGTGAGGAAAGGGCGAGCGAGACAAAGACACTGTGTACTGTACTGTACTGTACTGTACTGTACTGTTACAATAGTAGAATTCAACCCCCCCTCCCCCCACCGCCCTCCAAAAAAGATGCGTGGACGGCAATTGGGGGCATCTTGGGCCCTGGATAAGCTTTCAGTCTAACAGTATATCACCACGGTCTTTCTCCGTACCATGTTACATGGTGTTGATGATTATGGGTCGTTTTTAGTCATCGTTGCAAGGGAGCCCCCCCAGACCTCGGCTCGGATATGCCCAAAGAAGCAAGCAAAACTCTGCTACTCATCTAATCTTATCTGATCTGATCGATACGATGTACGGTGTGTAATGTACTGTGCTATGTGTAACAGTGTAAGCAATGAGTGGTAAATACGCACTGTATTGTGTGATGAAGAAAAAGGAAGGGAAAGAACTAGACGGGGATTCATTCGCCTTGGCATTACTTGATGATGGAAAATTTTCAAAAGAAGCAAAAAAGGCGACACCGGCACTGTCCACACACACTTTTCCCCATGCCTCCCGTCTCTTTCTCAGTAATTGCATAACTGATTTCATTTCCCCCCACGCACACAACACTTCACGTACCACAGTACTTCCACCTCTCACATGCCATTTTCATTATAGTGTTGTTACATTAGTACACAGTACCATCATTATGGATTATGGGTGGCCGATCTCGGGTTGCCATACCTGGGCCCTGATGGATTCCCCATCCTGCCCCCTTCTCTGTCATGTACCGTGTACCTATTCTGTACGTATTACCTACTGCATTTCTATACTGCATCCTTACTATGTACATACAACCAATGACCGCAGATCCGGGACTGGGGCTCAGGGGAACGAGGCGATCCACTCTGCCAACGATGGCAGCTTGCTAAACTTTGTCTTCAAACAGCCGAACCTGCACAACCGTTCGGCCCTGTCAATAACTTCTTCCCGATTCAGATCTCAGGTTCCAGAAACAGCATAGGAGCCTTGTGAGACAAGACGAGACGAGACGAGACGACGACTCCTCCTCTCCTAGCTGAGCGTTCATCCCAAACCCCTCGTCTCGAAAACAGCCGGCACCACCACCACCACCAGGAGGACGGGGGCAACCAAAGAGCTGACGGAGAAGACGGAGACCGCGTCGTTGGCTGGTCATCATCTTCCTCAGTTCTTTCCCCAGAGATGGGCCTCCTTCGAGGGCTGGCGGGTTTCCCGCGTCTGCTCCTCGCAGCGAATCCCACAAAGAAGGACCTGGGCATCCTCGTGACCGGTATCATCTGTGCCATCGCATCTGGCGTGCCCTTCCCCATCATAGGTATCGTCTTTGGTCAGCTCCTCGACAATTTCAACGCCGTCACGTGCAATGAGGAGGACTCCTCCTCCTCCAGCTCCTCCGAGTCCGACGCCAGCTACCAGAAGAGCATCGACGGCGAGATCCTGCTCATCTTCTACCTGGCCATCGCCCAGTTCGTCCTCATCTACGGCCACCTGCTGTGCTGGAGCCTGTACGGCGCCCGCCTCTCTCAGCGGCTCAGGGAGCGTTACCTACAAAACCTGCTCCGACAGGAGCCCTCGCACTTTGACCAGCTGCCCACCGGAGAGGTGGCCTCTCGCCTCAGCAGCGACATCTCAACCATCCGCTCGGGTACCGCCGAGAAGGTCGGCATCTGTCTGGCCAGCGTCTCCTTCTTTGTCACTGCGTACATTGTGGCATTTATCAAGGACTGGGAACTCGCTGCCATGCTGCTCTCTCTGATCCCGGCCTACTTTCTCATGTCTTTTGTCGGGAGTTACTACATTGAGAAGTATTCCGGGCTGGTGTCGGACTATGCCGCGTCTGCCTCGTCCATCGCCTCAGAGGCCCTGTCCAACATCGTCGTCGTGCACGCTTTCGGTGCCAACAAGCGCCTGGAGGACAAGTTCGCCAAGGCGCTGAAGTCGTCGGAGCGCGAGGGCTTGAAGAAGGCGACTGCAGTCGGCATCCAATCTGGCGTTCTCTACTTTGTCGCCTACTCCGCCAACGGTTTGGCCTTTTGGCAGGGCAGCAAGCGTGTGGCAGATACCGTGAGCGGTGGTTCCGGGAGCACTGTCGGCGCTACGTTCACAGTGATTTTCATCCTGGTCGAAGGTAAGGAAGTGGTATAACCCAATAGTGCCTCACTGCCCTTTTCTCAACACTCCCAAGAGCCTTGTTTCTAATCTTTGGATATATATAGCCACATTACTGTTCAGCCAGGTGGCGCCGTTCGTCCACCTCTTCACAGCGGCCGTCGCCTCGTATGAAAAGCTGCGTGAGGAGATTGACCGCGAAACCCTGATCGATGGCACCACAGACGCAGGAATCCGCCTCGAACAGGCACAAGGCGGCTTTGAGCTCAAGGATGTCTCCTTCATCTACCCCTCCAGGCCAGAAATCACCGTCCTGGACCATGTGAGCATCAGCATTCCGCCCAAGAAGCACACAGCCATTATTGGTCTGTCAGGCAGCGGAAAGTCGACCATCGCCAGCCTGGCCATGAGGCTGTATGATCCCGTGGAGGGGCAGGTGTTGTTTGACGGGCACGACCTTCATGACCTCAACACACGTGATCTGCGAAGCTTTGTCAGTCTGGTGCAGCAGGAACCTTCACTTCTAGACCGCTCGATCCTGGAGAATATCGCGCACGGCCTGGTCAACTCTAGCAACCCCAAGCACGCACACCTGAAGGAGAGACTCCTCGGGCCTGACCTGCCCGACTTGGCGAGAGAGGTCAGAGAGGGACAGGCTCTCATGGCAGCAGCGGAGAAGCGTGGCTCAGAGATCGTCGAGATCGTCAACCTGGTCCAGCACGCGGCCACACTTGCAGATGCAGACAATTTTGTTAACGGGTTGCAATATGGTTATGCCACTCTTGTCGGCTCGATGGGACGGTTGGTCAGTGGTGGACAAAAGCAGCGAGTGGCCGTTGCACGAGCCCTCGTGAAGGACCCTGCCGTCCTCATCATGGATGAGGCCACGGCGGCCCTGGACTCGAGGAGCGAGCAGCGCATTACCAAGGCCATCAACAACATCGCTAGCGGTAGGACGGTGCTCACCATCGCCCACCGCCTTTCGACCATAACCGGCGCGGATAACATTATTGTCATGCACAAGGGACACGTCGTGGAGCAGGGCAACCATACCGAGCTGATGGCCAAGGACGGGTCGTATGCGGAGCTGATCAAGATGCAGTCACTGGGACACACACCGACCAAGAATTCCGAGGTGGAAGGACCAAAGAAGGATGTTGTCACGGCCTCGGTGACGGAAACTCTTGTCGAGAGCAAGGCCAGCTCCTCGGGAGACGACGATCACAACAGCACAGATGAGAAGTCCGCCCCAGCCGGATCAGGAGGAGAGGGAGGAGAGGAAGGAGAGGAGGAGGAGGAGGAGGAGGAGGAAGAGCCCGAGACTCCATCCAAGTCTCTATGGGCTCTGATGAAAGGGTACGCGCCAGCCCTGAGGCCCCACGCTCTTGTCATCTGCATCGCCCTCCTAGGTTCGATCGTGGTCGGCGGAGCCTTCTCGGGCGAGGCCGTCATCTTTGGCAACACTGTGGGAAACCTGAATGTTTGCAAGAGTGCCAGCAGTATCCGCGACGCAGGTGACTTTTTTGGCCTGATGTTCTTCGTGCTCGCGATTATCGAGTTCTTCGCCAACATCATGAGCTGGTCTGGGTTTGGATGGATCTCTGAACACATTGTTTATTCGGTCCGGGTCTTGTCTTTTCGGTCTCTCTTCGAACAGGACCTGCAGTGGCACCAGTCCAACAACCGCACGCCGGCCTTGCTTCTGTCCTACATCACCAGAGACGGTAATGCGCTGGCCGGCCTGAGCGGCTCCGTCATTGGAACCATGATTTCGATTACCGTGAACCTCGTGGCCGCCATCATCCTGACGCATATTATCGCCTGGAGGATTGCCCTTGTCTGCCTCTCCTTGATCCCACTTCTTCTCGGAGCTGGCATGATGGAACTGCGAGTCCTGGGCAAGTTTGAAGAGAAGCACGAGACCGCCTATACAAAATCAGTCGACATCGGCACAGAGGCCATCACCTCCATCAAGACGGTCGCCTCTCTGTCCCTGGAGCAGGAAATCCTGAGCGACTACCGACGATCCCTCAAGGGACCTCGCCAGGAGACCCTCAAAGTCACGCTGCAGGCGAGTCTCTGCCAGGCCATCACCTACTTCCTCGGCAACTGCGTCAACGCGCTGGCATACTGGTGGGGCTCGAAGCAGATCATTGCCGGCAACTATACCCAGACGCAATTTCTCATCGTGGTGTTCTCCCTACTGGTCAGTGCCCTGCTCTTTAGCCAGATGTTTGCGCTGGCACCGGAGCTGTCCAGCGCACGCGCGGCGTCGGCTCGGATCCTGGGTCTCATCGAGATCGGCTCAGACAAGATGCAAGGACGTATCGACGAGTCCTCTTCCTCGCACACGGCTTCGTCGTCGTCTCCTACGGGAGAGAAGGACGTCGAGGCAGCCCATGGAACCAAGTCCTCCTCCGTCACCACGTCCTCTGGAGCCGCCAGCGTTCAATTCCGTGACGTGCACTTCTCCTACCCAGCCCGCCCCGACGTGAAGGTCCTCAGCGGGTTAAGCCTCGACATCCGCCCAGGCCAGTTCTGTGCTCTCGTTGGCCCCAGCGGCGCAGGCAAGTCCACCGTCATCTCCCTGGTCGAGCGCCTCTACACGCCCAGCGCCGGGTCGATCCTCGTCAACGGCCTCGACGTGACCAAAGTAAGAGACATGTCCTTTCGCGACGACATCGCCCTCGTCCCGCAAGAGAGCGTCCTCTTTGAAGGCAGCATCAAGTTCAACATCGGGCTGGGCGCGCGGCCGGGCCACGAGGCCACGCAGGAAGAGATCGAGGAGGCGTGCCGGTTGGCGAACATCCACGAGGTGATTACTGCGCTGCCAGAGGGGTACGAGACGCTGTGTGGGCCGAACGGGAACCAGTTCTCGGGCGGGCAGAAGCAGAGGCTGTCGATTGCGAGGGCGCTCGTGCGTCGGCCGCAGCTGCTGATCCTGGACGAGCCGACCAGTGCCTTGGATGCGGAGTCGGAGAAGCTGCTGCAGGATGGCCTGGAGAGGGCGGCCAAGGATATTACTGTGATTGCCATTGCGCACCGCCTGCACACTATTCGGAAGGCGGACCGCATCTTCTTGATTGAGGCGGGCCAGTGTGTGGATGCTGGCACGCATGAGGAGCTGCTGGAGAGGTCGGAGAGCTATCGGGCGAATGTGATGCATCAGACGGTGGCGCAATAAGAGGGAATGAATAGACAAAAAAAGAGGAAAGAACAAAATTCTGGGGAGAGCGACAGAGAGGGTTGAGACATTTTTACATATACGTTAGCATATATAATTAACTGTAATACTGTATATATTTAGTACACGAATCTGGATTATATCATCCAGCATCACTCAGCACATGTCCACAACGTTTATACAAACTTTTTAACGTTCTAATTGTGATTCTATAGGCTCTTTTTATACGGTCTTGAGAAAGCTGAGTACTCTGGCACACAGCCACTGCCTCGGTTCTGCCTGGTCATCATTGCTCAAGGCATGAGAGGCATTGGGAATCACACCACTGTGCTCCTTGTCCCAGACCTGATACTTTCCGTCATGGTCGGCGGCGGCGCCCCACCTGGCCAGCAGCTTCTCCTTGTCGACCCAGTCCGGCACAGCCTGGTCCGCCCCCGAGTGCAGCATGGCCAGCTTCCCCCTCAACAAGCCTCCCTGGTGCACCATGCCAAACGTCCTGGCCAGCAGCTCCCCGGAGAGGTCCGAGCTGAACAGATCGTCCTCGCCAGGCGACGCAGGGCTGTCCGGGCTCACGAGGCTCAGGAACCGCCGGCAGCTGATGGGCGTGTTGGGCGGGTAGATGCGGTCCGTCAGGGCCAGGGGCAGTATGGCCCCGTCCAGCTCGCCGTTCTCCTCTGCCGCCCGCGCGATCTTGACCATCTCGTCGTATGCTTTCTGGCAGGTCTCGGGAGTCCTGTCGCCGATGCCGTGCTTCAGCACCCACAGGATGGCCTCCCTGTCTGACACAGGGGCCTGCGCGATGGCGCCGTCGATGGCTGGGCGCCGGACGTGCTCGAGCCAAGGGTCGAAGGAGGGGGTGGGACCTGCATGCGGGTTGGGGCGGTAGAGGTAGTGTAGGACGCACTGGCTGCCTGTGGAGTGGCCCATGAGGACGATTTTGTTGGTATTGCTGGTGCTGGTGCTGGTGCTGCTGCTTGCATCATCCTCTCCCCCCCCGCCAAACTTGGCAGTCTTGTATTCCTGAATGTAGCGCACGCAGGTGGCGATCTCGTCTGTGTCGCGGTCTAGGTGCCCTACACCCCATGCCTGGCCTGCGGAGGTCAGGTTGATGGTGAAGAGGGACCATTCTGTGGGCTGGAGGGCGCGGACGAGGTCGGCTGTGTAGGAGGTGGAGGCTAGACCGTCGCCTAGGCCGCCGATGAAGAGGATGCTGTGTGGTTTGCGAGGGGCAGAGGTGGTGGTTGTGGAGGTATACTCGAAGGTGACGAGGGTTTCGGTCTACGCGAAGTTATCAGCGGGTCTGATGATGCCATTACACATGTAACTTTTTCCTTTTTTTTTCTTTCTTTCTTTCTTTCTTTTCAGATAGAGATATTTGGCTATAATACTAACGTAATGGTGAAGGATACCGCTCATGCCGCCCTTGGGCCAGAACTTGGAGTACTTGGAGGACATGATGGATGAACTGTTGGCGCAGCTGAATAGCCAGACCTCACTAACGATGATACGTATGGGGTTCGCTCTGGAGAGAGAGAGATATCTCTAATAGCGAGGAGTCCAGGCTTGGGTTCCCTCTCTCTGTCTCTGTCAAGTCTGTTTGGCAGTCAGAGATGATGTCGTCGTGTCGTGTCGGCCTCATCGTCATGAGAGGAGAATCAAAACGCACACACGACAACGTCCACTGCCTTTGGTCACGAAATTCGTAAGAGAAGCGCCGTGATCGGGGATTGAATGATCCATCAAGGGACTCTCGTGTGTGCCATGCAACGTCCACCCTGTTTTCGATCTGCACTTGCATTAACGCCTTTTGTGGATACTTGGTACTTGGGAGGACGGAGGATCCATGGTCCATTTCCCATGCCACCTCGTGCGGGCCTCGTGCCGACGCCTCGCAAGCCACATTGTTCTTCCTTTCCCCCCATAGAGACAGAAAGAAAATTGAAAGGGAAAAAGCTTGGGTCAGTGTTTGGGGCTATGACAATTATGGTAGGTAAAATGACCGAAGTGGTGGGTGCGTGGGTGGGATGACCAGCCGAGGTCCCCCCCTTCAGCCGAGCGAATTCTTGTTAGACAATCTTATCTGATCAATCTAATCAGATTTTGCAATGTCTAGTGAGGTAAGCACCTTGAAAAAAAGAGGGGAAAGAAGGAAAAATTCAATGCAAAAAAGGAAGAGAGGGAAGGGAGAAAAGAAAAACCCTGCAGCTGATCAATTATGGTACCATACGTATAGTAATGCCTCGTGTTCTTTTATGGGTACCACACCAAGGTTCAGATGTATACCGTGTGGTCTGCATCGTGAGCACTGTATCTTTCTTGGTGCATGTATCCCGTCTCACCTCCTCGCTTAATCGAATCTTCACAGACAACCTCCCCTTCCTCCCCCCCCCCCAAAACGTTCCGCCTTCCAGACAAGGAAGGCAAAGCCACTCTGCGACGGTTGCTCCATCCATTTCATTACCACACAACAACACAGTACCATAACCATCCTGGTCCACACTATGTTTCGATGAGGACGACGAGGAGGGAGGGGCCCAACATGGGTCTTGGAAAACAAAAACCTGCTGTGGCAAGTACTATGGTCGTCACCCACGCGAGCATTTGTCAGGTCGGCGGAAGGGAAGGAGGGGGGGGGGGGAGGATGTGGTTCTTGGTATGGGGCCCGACTCGCGGAGGTGGTTGCCATTCATTCAATTGATTGTCAAGGAAGGACCCAACCCAGTGTATGATGTGACTTCTTACCACAGTCCACCTAGAAAAATACCATGTACCCACTCTCCCAAGGTTACTGTCACAAGAGAAGAAGAGGGTCGGCCCTTCCCTCTCGACTCTGATCAATCCGGAGGCAAGAACAGCAGAGAAAGAACGGGACAGACAAGGCAGGCACGCCAGGAACCAAACCAAACCAAACACACCACTACCGCTTCATGACCTCATTCATGACCATCGCTCGTGCTGCATGAGTGAGCTGGTCGTGCAGCTGCAGCCAACCTTCTTTTTTGCATATCTCGGTACTCCTCTTTCTTGCTCCCTTTTCCCCTGTGGTGTGGAAACATCTTTTTTTATTATTTTAGTTTATTATTATCTTATCAGATCAGGATTGGATCAGATCAGCCCTCTTGCGGATTTTGGTTGGTTTGAACCCAGATCTCTTCCTTCATTCATTCATTGGAAACCATGGGTTCCGTCCTTGTCGATGATATTGATGCGGGCCCGGCACTGGCCAATGGCGGCGACGGCACCAGATACTTCAAGATCGCCGGTCTTGCTTCCCTAAGCGATGATATTCTGTTATCATCATGGCTTATCACTCTCATCCGTACAAGGGAAGACAGGTCCGCTTCCTTTGAGTGGGCCTACGGTGATGATGGCGATGATGAGCAGAACAAGAAGAAGCACAAGCTGTTGTCCACAGATGATGTATTACCAGACCTGAACCTGGACAAGAGTGTGGGAGAGTTCACCAAAACTGTGATCGAGCACATTGCGACGACGACGACGACGTCTTGTCCAGAGTCTCACTCGCTGCTCCTCAGCACAGGTTCTCTGTCACCGAGTTTGGAGGGGACCATTGACGAAGTAAGTCGTTTCTTTTCTTTTTTTATTATTAAAGAGAAACCATTTTGAAAAAGAATCTCATCCTCAATAATTAATATCTTTCATAACTGACTGTGATGTTGGTATCAAAAGGGCACAATACATCTCCAAGTACGCCTCGAGGACGGTCACCGCCTGGCAATTCGCCCCGTATGGTACAGCGACAAAGTCTTGCCCTATACTGTGGAGCGGCATATCGAGACCCTGGTGGACATCCTGCGGGTATGCATCTCGCGCCCTGCGGATGTGACCATTGACAGCTGCATGGCCCCAACCCCATTCGACCTGGACTCGATATGGAGGTGGTGTCATGAGCTGCCCCCGACCCATGCCTTCTGCATGCAGGACATGGTCGCCCACCAGGCCCAGCGGCACCCTGACAAGGTGGCCATCGACTCCTGGGATGGTACCTTGACCTATGGCGAGGTGGACCGCTACTCCACGCTCCTGGCAGCCTCCCTGGTCGACGAGTCTGGCGTCCAGCTGCACGACTTTATCCCGCTGTGCTTTGAGAAGTCGAGGTGGACCATCGTTGCCGTGCTCGCGACCATGAAGGCGGGGGCGACGATCGTCATGATGGACCCGTCGCTCCCGCTGGCCCGCCTGCAGAACATGGCCAAGCAGGTCGATGCCAGGACCATCATCTCGTCACGTCTGCAGACAGGCCTGGCGGAGGAGGTTCTGCCCACTGGAGCGCGTTTCGTCGTGGAGGCCGACACATTCGCCCCGGTGTCCTCTGGTGATGCGCATGCCTCCTCCTCCTCCTCTGTCCAGCTGCCACCTGTGCCCCCGACCGCCTTGATGTACATCATCTTTACCTCTGGCAGCACGGGCACTCCCAAGGGCGTCAAGATCTCCCACCAGACATACACCAGCAGTGCGATCCCCCGCGCCAGGGCAGTCGGCTACTCAGAGGAGTCGAGGGTTCTGGACTTTGCCTCCTACGCCTTTGATGTCAGCATCGACAGCATGCTCCTGACGCTGGGGAACGGCGGCTGCCTCTGCATCCCCTCCGATGAAGACCGTCTCAATGACATCAACGGAGTCATGCGCGACATGCGCATCAACTACGCCGGTATTACCCCCTCGGTAGCCCGAATCCTGGACCAGGACGTCATCGCGTCACTGAGCGCCCTTGGTCTCGGCGGCGAGGCGTCTGCCCCTCGAGACGTCAACCTCTGGGGCCAAGACACGAGGATCGTCATCGGCTACGGCCCCTGTGAGTGCACCATCGGCTGCACCGTCAACAGCAGCGCCGCCACGGGCAGGGACTACATCTCCATCGGCCCAGGCAACGGCGCCGCCATGTGGATCGTCGACCCCAACGACCACAACATCCTGCTGCCCGTTGGTGCGGTGGGCGAGCTGCTCGTCGAGGGGCCCATCGTGGGCCAGGGCTACCTCAACGACTCCGACAAGACCGCCGCTGCTTTCATCCACAACCCACCTTGGCTCCTCGCCGGCCACAATGGCCACCCTGGCAGGACTGGCCGTCTGTACAAGACGGGCGATCTGGGCATGTACGATCCTGATGGCTCGGGCGACATCGTCTTTGCCGGGCGGAAGGATACCCAGGTCAAGCTGCGCGGCCAGCGCGTCGAGCTCGGCGAGATCGAGAGCCAGCTCAAGGCCAGGTTGCCTCCCGGGACCAACGTGATCGCCGAGGTCATCACTCCGCAGGCGTCTACAGGCCAGCCAACCCTCGTGGCGTTCGTCTCTCATACGGCAAAGGTTAATGGAGTAGAGGACCTGTCGTCTACTGAGCTCTCAGATGACCTGCACGGAGCGCTGGCCAGCGTGAACGCGGACCTGGGCAAGGTCCTGCCGCGATACATGGTCCCCAACGCGTATATACCAACCAGCTATATCCCGACCTTGATCTCGGGCAAGATAGATCGCAAGCGGCTCAGACAGTTCGGCGCGACGGTCGACCTGCAGAAGCTCGACCAGACCTCCTCGACCACAAAGGCTGCTCGGGAGGACCGGGAGCTCAACGATATCGAACGGCGTCTGCGGCACGCCTGGAGCCTGGTGCTGAAGCTCGACGAGGATGGCATCCACCCAGACGACAACTTCTTTGCGCTGGGTGGCGAGTCTGTCACGGCCATGAGGCTCGTGTCTGCATGCAGGGAGAGAGGCCTTGATCTGTCTGTGACCAGCACCTTTGGCCACCCCACACTGGGCGCCATGGCCCAGACGGTCCGCATCTGCGACGTGGACATTCGCAAGGAGACACTCCCCTTCTCCCTCATCTCACAGTCCGTCGAGAGCGCCTGTGCCGAGGCGGCCCAGGCCTGCGGGGCAGACCCAGCAGCTGTCGAGGACATTTACCCCTGCACGCCCACGCAGGAGTCGCTGGTCACCTTCTCGCTCAAGTCGAGCGAGCCATATGTCGCGCAGAGGATCGCCCGTGTGCCGTCGCACCTGTCCCTCAATGCCCTGCAGCAGGCCTGGGAGGCAGTCGTCGCCGCGAACCCGATCCTGCGCACCCGTGTGGCCCAGCTGCAGGACCCTGGCCTCCAGCAGGTCGTGCTGAAGGAGAAGATCCGCTGGATACACTCGACGGACCTGGCGAAGTACCTCGACGAGGACAGGAACGAGAGGATGGACCTGGGCCAGAGCCTGGCCCGGTATGCCATTGTCGACGACGCCAAGGATGGCAAGCGGTACATGGTCTGGACCGTCCATCATGTCCAATACGACGGGTGGTCTGAACCGTTGATACTGGACATGGTCGTGGAGGCCCTGAAGGGCCAAGCCGTCGAGGCGCAAGTGCAGAACAGAGCACAAATGAAGAACTTTGTGCAGTGGGTTCGCGACACAGACGAGGACGCCATGCAGAACTTCTGGCGGACCGAGCTGCAGGACGCCATGGGGCCACAGTTCCCACGGACCCCGTCCAGAGACTTCCTCCCGACTCCGGATGCCATGGTCGAGCGCCAAATACGTCTCGAGTCAGTAGACGGGCTGCCCTTCACCATGGCGACACTGATCCGCGGCGCATGGGCCCTCGTGGCCTCGCAGTACAGCGGCAGCGACGACGTCATCTTTGGCGAGACCCTCACCGGCCGCGACATCTCCCTCCCCGCCGTCGAGGACATCCTCGGACCTCTAAACGCGACGATCCCAATCCGCATCCGCCTGAGCAGGACGAGCTCCGTCGCGTCCTATCTGCAGAGCGTGCAGCAGGTCATGTCGGCCCGCATCCCGTACCAGCACATAGGCATGCAGTACATCAGGAGGGTCAGCGTCGACGCTCAGCATGCGTGCGAGGCGCCGACAGGCCTCGTGATCCAGCCAGAGCCTGAGCTCGTGGGCGGCGAGCTGGGCTTTGAGCTGGGCGACCCCGTGCGCGAGGCCCTTCATTTCAACCCGTATCCGCTCATGCTGGCCTTTGGGCTGCGCAAAGGTGGCTTCAGGGTCTGCGCCAGTTTCGACAGCAGCCTGGTCGAGGTCGCACAGATGGAGCGTGTCCTGGCACAGCTGGAGACGGCCTGTGTGCAGTTGACACGCGGTCTCGACAGGAGGATCGATGAGATCTCTTACCTGCCACAGGCGGAGCTAGACCAGATCTGGCGCTGGAACCAGACACCACCGCTTTCTCTGGACGAGTCGACGGGTTATCTCCGAGCAGACGCAGGCATCAAGAACGGAGCCGAGTATCCTCGCGTGGCCGTCCCCTGGGTGGTCGACCCGCGCAACCCGTCCGTGCTGTCGCCCATTGGCTGTCCCGGCGAGCTCTGGCTGGAAGCGTCGTGCGTTCCGGGAGGCGAGGCGGTTGATACACCGGCCTGGCTGGTGGCTGGAAGCTCTGAGTGCGTGGGCCGGGCGGGCAAGGTACGACCGACGGGTGACATTGTGCAGCTGCGGCCAGATGGCGTTCTGGTCTTTGTCGGCCGCAAGGATGACCTGGTCCCGGTATCTGGACATTCAGTCAATGTCGCTGATCTCGAGGCGCATTGCGCAAGACTGCTGCCTCCATCGGTCCGTGCTGCTGCTGCTGTGTTGGAGACCTCGTCGGGTGATGACGCGCACAAGGATCAGCAGCTGGTCATCTTTGTTGAGCAACAGCAGCAGCAGCAGCAGCAGCAGCAGTCTTCTGCGGAAGAGAGCATCGAGGTCATGTTCATGAGGCACGAGGTCGGCTGTGATGAGTCGGACCCTGACAGCTTCATGACGACCATCTACGCCGATGTCCCCATCACCCTCGCTGTCGCCCTCAAGAAGCTCGACAAGTTCATCCGAGACGACCTCCCGTCAAGCTCGGTGCCGTCCGCCTACGTCGTGGTCGATCGGCTTCCCCTGAACAATAACAACAGCAACAGAGAAGTGGACCGCAGTGTTCTCAAGCAGCTGGCCTCCAAGATCCCGCGGCATGTGCTCGGCCAACTTCGCGAGGGGTTCAAGAAGGCGTGGGAGAAAGACCTGGCACCGGCCAGCCTCACAGCAGCTGAGGACATTCTACGCTCTTCATGGGCACAGCTCCTCCGCATGCGACCGGAACAGATCGATGTCGACGACAACTTCTTCCGCCTCGGAGGTGACTCGGTGCTTGCGATGAAGTTGGTCTCAGGCCTGCGCGCGCAAGGGCACGGGCTGACGGTGGCCGATGTCTTCCAACATATGCGCCTTGGTGATGCGGCTAAAGTGTTGAAGGTGAACACGGCTTCGACGGGCAAGACTCTGCAGTACAAGCCCTTCTCAACCCTGCGCGGCCTCCCGGACGTGACGCAGTTCTTGTCCGAAATTATACGGCCCAAGCTGGCCAGCTCGGCCTGGTCGATCAAGGACGCCGCACCAGTGACGGACTCTCAGGCACTCGACATCAGAGCGACCGTCGAGGCACCGCGGACTTCGGTGCAGTATACCATGTTGTACCTCGGCGACAATGTTGAGAAAGAGCGTCTTCTTCAGGCCTGCAGGGACCTGGTCAAGACCCACGACATTTTGCGCACAGTGTTCATCGAGCACGAGTCCGCCTTCTTCCAGGTTGTTCTGGATGAGCTGGAAACTCCTCTGATCACGCAGCAGACCGGAGGCGAGGCGGATCTCAGTCAAGCTGTCGCCACCATCTGCACCGAGGACATCGAATCCGAGATTACACTCGGGGCACCGTTCCTCAAGATCTTCCACGTCACAGGCACAGACGGCCAGCAGTGTCTCGCGCTCAGGCTCTCGCATTCTCAATACGACGGCATGTCTCTCCCCAGATTGCTACAGGATCTTGAGTCACTGTACGCTGGAGGCAAGATCACCACCGACTTCGAGCACTTCCCCACCTACTTGGCCCGTACCAAACACGAACGCGCCCAGACCAAGGCCCTCAGCTACTGGCGAAACCTGCTCAAGGACTCCACGCTGTCTACTCTGCCCGGCCAGTCCACCCTGCCCGGCGACAAGGGAGTCTTTAGAGAACAGGCCGCCATCGAATCCTTCCAGCCCCTCGAGGCCATCACAACCGCCAACCTCCTCACCGCGGGCTGGGCCCTGGTCCTCGCGCGCCGCCTCGGCACTGCCGACGTGACGTTTGGTGGTGTCACCTCGGGCCGGAGCATCGATGTCGACGGCGCCGTGGGTGTCGAGAATGTTGTTGGGCCGTGCTACCAGCTGACGCCCATCCGGGTCCCCTTCTCGCCTGGGTGGATGGCCGCCGACCTGCTGAGCTTTGTCCAGAAGCAGAGCGCCGAGTCTGCCGCATATGACTTTGTCGGGTTTGATACGGTGGCCAGGGAGTGTGCAGCGCAGTGGTTGTCGCCGTCAACCCCATCGTCGTCGTCAACGGTGCGGACCTTCGACTCGATCGTTCACCACCAGGACTGGGACGATACGGACTCGATGCCGTTCGCTGGAGGTCAAGCCAGGCTGGCCATCTCGAACCCACATGGGGATAGCCCTCAGCCTCTGAAGGTAGTTTCGTTTGTGCGGGAGGGACAGCTGCGGGTTGGGGTGGTTGGGAGCGAGAGGGATCTGGAGTTTGTGGAGGGCGTGCTTGGGGAGCTGGCCGGAGCGGTTCGGGAGCTTGTTGGGGGTGGGGATGGGCAGCGCATCTTGCTGTGATATGTGACTTGTCTCGGTTGGTGTGTGAGACAATGGAAGTTGTTCAATATTTGAAGAGTATTTGTTGTGGTAGTTGTGTTTTGAGGTTTCTTTGGTTAGGGAAGCCACCTTGGCAGTTTATGTTTTTTAGCATGTGTACTCAATTTCCCGCCGGCACTCTTTTCTTCATATCACATTTCAACTCGCTGTTAATCATGCCTAGGACCAATTGCCATATGTTTGTGACATGATCTTGAGTAGGAATAGAAGAACGTACTTGCGTTACTCAATGCAGCAATGGATAGCGAAACTAAAGAGATATAAAATAAAAACTAAACTAATTACGTAGATGTACTTGATTTCCCGCACAAACAAATAAACACTTAGCAGGTTAACTGAATGATTGTACGGGAAAGTGATTTCCCTTCCCCTTCGAAGAAGTTCTCTTACGACACTATTGACTGTATCCACGACTGGCTCTTCCCAGCGATGAAAGTATTCAGTGGTAATACTTCTCAAGAGAGGGGCCATTCAAGATGCGTTGTCACCATCCGCCTCAAGTGGGGGATAAGTTCCATAGCCAGTATACTGCCCATAAGAAGGCAGGTCCTCTCCAGCCCCATTGTACTCCCCATAGCTGGCATACCCATCACGCTTCGCCTTCCCAGGAGCCATTCTGGGCTTCCCAGCAGCCCGCCTCGCCTTGACAGCAGGCCCAGCCTGCCTAGGGTACGAGCCATAGTCACCGTACAGTGCGTAGCCGTCCTCAGGCACGGGATAGTTATCATAAGTGCCGTAGGTGCCATAGTCACCATAGTCGGCAACAACGTCGTCGGCCTGCGCCGCTCGCTTTCCCGGGGGATAGGAGCCGTAGGAGCCGTACTGGCCATAGCCATCCTCGGACGGCGGATAGTCGGCGTAGGAGCCGTAGACGCCGTATTCAGTGTAGCCGGCTGCATCATCTCTGTGGGAAATTACGGGGTCAGCTTCATCTGTTTTTCTCTCTCTTTTTCTTTCTTCTTTCTCGCCCTGGGGCTTGATGTACCTGACGATAACGTCGGGACCGTGCACGGGAATGCCGATACCCTGGGCAATGTTGTCGACGACGGGGACGTCGATGGCCACAGTAGGTACCTGGCGCTTGGATTTGAGGGCCCTGTTGTGGTGGTACTGATCAGCTTCTTGTCTTTTTTGCCTGTTCACTGTCCCAACATGCCTTTCCTTGAGACAAGAATAAAGAGGAAATGAAATCAGCCACCAACATACCTGGCCTTGACCCCATTAGCATTGTTCAGGCCCTTGGCGAGCTGGAGATTAGCCTCTACAGCGTCGAGGGCATCAACATCAATCTCGTCCAACTGAGGGATGGTCTGGGCGATGGGCTTGGCCAGAGCCAAGGCCACAGTGGCGAGGAGCACTGCGGTGGTCTTCATTGTGAATGGTCAAAGATGAAAAGATGCTTTGGTTTGTATAAGGAAAAAATAAGAAGATTTTGTGTGTTGGTCTTGAGTGAAGATCTTAAGAGGGTACTGGGCGAGGGATGTTTTGTAGGATGATGAAGAATCATGATCCTATTCCCTCAGTTTCATCTGGACGACAGTCGATCCTTTTATATTCGAGACGATATGTATGAGCTCATGAGACAGCCTCACACGTCGGTCTTCCTTGACCCGGAAACTCGCTGTATCTGTCCATCTCTGTCTCTCTCTCCTTTGCCATCGTCGTCACCATCACGTCTCTAGCTGATCCGCTTAGCCGGAGCCAGGCTGGGCCAAGTGAGGCGAGTCCAGCCTTGCCTCCCCTCTTTTTCCGCTTTTGCACATTCTTCTTCTCCACGATGATGGCACGAGACGGGCGAGTAAATGAGGCGAAGTGGGAGATAGAGAGAGTGCGTGTGTAAGAGACTAGAAAGGTAAGTATGTCCTGTAACCATAGTATGTAATTAAATCTACAATCCTCAAGGCTATGAACCCTCAAGGAGCGGACAACCGCTTGCGGCAGTTGGAACTGTTTAGCTACCGTGCGGCTCAATTCCGTGCGATTAACCTCGACGCCAGACGAGCCCGATGATCTGGGCAAGCCATCGTTGGCGCGATCGCATGGGCGGACAGGAAGAAGTTAGAACAAGAACCACGTGCTCGCTCACTCTTTCACGTGGGATGTGATGTATGCTAATTGTGATGTGATGTGTATGAGTTGAGACTAGAGAAGAGCCAGCAAACATAAAATAATGCATCGTGGACGACACCAAACTGAAAAGGGTTTGAATTTCTTGAACGGGGCTCCCTTCAGCCGACCCGACTGCTTGGCTACGGGGGCAAGCGTGCAAGGCTCCCACGCGATGCCTCTGCCGTGTTCTAGATTTAGCAATCGCGCCAGCGAGGCTTAATAGCAGACCGTCTTCTTACTATTTCTTACTACGTGGCATCGTCTTGACCAGAAACGTGGGGAAGACAAAGCAACTGCCGAGTCCTGGTGGTAGTAATTCGACGGGATGATACCATACTTAGTCCAAACGCAGCTGAGCTGTATCTCTTCCCCACCACCCAAGACATGTCAACTCTAAAATCGCAAACGACTGGCGCGAGAGTCGGCGCCTTGCTTGACTCAGCATCGTGAGGGTCTCGGGTATCTTTGGCCCGACCCTGCAGGACGACACTTTGTCGCATGCGGAACGACTGTTCTGGGTGGTAGTCTCGATTCCCTTGGTGTTGACCAAAGTCGATGATGGGGGAAGAAGCTAGATAGAGATCGAGACGGGCTGTGGTCGATCATCTTGTCTCTCATTTTTCTTTCCTTTATAGGACTGTGTCTCACGGGAGAGAGTTGACCGAGGGGTTCAGTGGGACAGCACCAAGACATTCTAGGGTTTTCAGCTTATGGATAGGAAACTTTTGACTTTGCGTAACGTCTGAGACTTCTTGAGGAAGTGTGCAACGGACATCCTTTTGTCCAACCTGCACTTGCCCTCGACACTTCGCCCCCTACCCCCCTCCCCGAAACCTCCTTAGGAACAGCAGCAATCAAGCAAACAATACCAGCACAGAACACACAAGTTTCCTCAAAGTCTCACCAGCCTCTAAACATGTCCGCACTGACGAAGCAAAAGAAGATGATGTCCGACCCTGCGGACGCAGAGTCGCAACCCCTCAACGCGGCCTCATGCTATGCAGATAGTATCAACAGCGAGGAGGAAGACCTTCCCATGCTCAACGACGACTCTCAGCCGTCGAGGTGCAGGAGGGGTCACCTCCTCCTTACACCACTCCTCTTCCTGGGCGTTCTCCTCTGCACGGGCATCCTGGGCGCGTTCGTGGGTGCGTTTGTGCGTGGCCGGCTTGCTGACTGGGACGCTCGTTGTGCCGAGTACACGGCAAAATACTGTAAGTTTGACTGCCTCTCTGGGTGTGCGTCTTCAAGGGATTGCGCCTGTGTAAAAATACTGACTCTTCTTTTCCTTTTCAAGCGCCCGTGGTACGGGACGTGGATGTGAAATACAACACACAACTCTTCAACGGGTCCCTCATGAAGGAGGACATTTACCGGCAAGGAGCTGGTCCAGAGGTGGATGCTGCGTGGGAAGCTCTCGGAGTAGATTGTATGTATATCAACAACCCTCCTTCACCTCTGGCAAATTTTGTTCGGGACGGGAGAACTCACCTAAGCCCGCCTTTCTCCACAGACCGAGCCCGTATCATATCTGATGAGGAGGGTCGCATGAGTGGCCTGACCTCTGCGCATGTGCAGCGGGCCGAGAAGTATGGTGGTGGCTTCTTCGTCAACGTCGAGGGCCTACACCATCTTCACTGTCTTGTAAGTTTTTTGCCAGCCATACCAATGTGTTGAGGTTACCCGGTCTCCTGTTCTGACGTGGGAGATACCATCTCTTTCTTTTTTGATCTCCAGAACCTCCTGCGAAAATCGCTCTACTACAATTATGACCATTACAAGGCCATGGGAATGCACGCGTTTGCGAATGAAGATTATATCCTACGGCTTCACGTGTGTAAGTGTGCAAAATTTCCTTCGTATTCACCCCCCAAAAAAGTCCCGACCAGCGACATCAAGGCTGACCATTTTTTCCCAACTGGCTTCTCCCTCACCTCTAGCACATTGCCTCGACACATTACGCCAGGTGCTGATGTGCAATGTCGACACGGGGATGCTGGGCCAGGTGTGGTATGACCAGCAAGAGGCCAAGGCGTTCCCGGACTTCAACACGAAGCACACGTGTAAGAACTATGATGAGATCAGGGCGTGGGCTGAGGAAAAGCAGGTAACGTGCCCCAAACCCTTCTTTACCCTTTTGAGAGAGAACAAGAACAGCGTATCTGATGGGAATATGTGCACACAAAGGCGCCCCCTGCTGAGGAACTCCCTCTGGATTACATGAGAACACCGGAAGGCGTGCTGCCCGAGATCCCCTGAAAAGTCCTTTTCGTCCTTGTTTAGAAATTGCAATGTAGGGTGGAGAAATATCTATGACGTTGCCTGGTCGTGTCAAAATAGATAGAGAACAGGCGGTTTAGTATTTTCAGCAATATTATGAAGTCTTGAAAGAATGTAAGACGCCTTTCAGGGTTGAACTGGAAGAGCAAGAAATGCGTATCTAATTCGAAGAGAAATATCTATTCATCTAAGTCACACTTCACACTTGGACAGGACTCTTCACGTTCTGTGTAGGATTGACCCAAAACCAGTCTCAGTGATCAACCTTGTGGTATGGAAAAAGGCTTGTATTGATAGCTGCTGAAGAAAAGAGAAGAGAGGAAAAAACAGTGGAAAACAACCGCGAGGTGGTTGAGGCTATCTAGGCGGAGGGGTTGCCTGGCAACCACAGGACCAGTGGCTCACTGGAATTCGCACATGTGGTCTTGCCGCCCCCCTCCCCTCCTTTCTTTTCTTTCTTTCTTTCCCCTTAGGCTCAATTTCTTGAAATTCCTTATAGCCCCCAATGCCTTCTGGCTCACTTCTTAGCCTTCCTTTGATGCTTTCGGCCGGTCCTTCCTTTGAGATTTAACACAATGTCTCCTGGCGAGACATTGTTAGGTATCTCTTAACCATAAGAGGTCACAATTATCTTGAAGACTGTTTGGCAGTAGTGCACCTAGGCTTTCTTTTTAAGCCCGGGTTGGAATTTGGCTTCGCACAACCTGTCTATATAGACCACATCCTTTCCAGTTTGCACTGGGGATGGGCCATCCTTCTAGCGGTTTCATATTCCTCCTTTCCTGCTTTCCCTTCTATAGAGCGAGGAGTCCCCCCGCCCGGGGGGGGGGGTTGGTCTAGCCGTCCTCACCACATTGTCAATCCAACCAGCCTTTCCTATAAGTATAGCACATGTCCGAAGTCCTGAGTGGGTAGTACCAGACTGACCCCAGGGGTTGAAGATGTTGGTTCCGGCGCGGCCTTGCTTTGCCTTGACGGCGTTCGCGAAGTCACCTTTGAGAAATAGAAGGGATCTCTCCAATTCCATTCCCAAAAGACAGGTCTCAGACAAACCAACATGTGAGAAGATCACACGATCAGAGATATAAATCTGTCTGTTCCTTTCCGATAAGAAATAGTCGTTCCAAGGGAATACGGGTTCCTCTCTCTAGAGATTTGTCTCTGTAGAGGGAAAGCGTGAACTCATCAGGAGGGGTATCGAAATGCTGATCACTGCAGACGCAAACATTTCATTACGCTGCACTGACTTGCTAGAGCCGGCGAAGGCTCCTAGTCAAACCCTTCCAATCCGTCCGTCGTTGTGTTAATTTTTGTTGATCTTCTTTCGTGGTCTTCCTCTTTTAGGTAGCTGCCCATCTGGGCCCCGGTACCGTCCATGTTCACATGATTGAATGTGCAGCCGATGTTGATCAAGGCCCGCGGGCTTGTGACTGTCCGTTAGATGTCCACAGCGACACATGTATGGGCTGCCATTTCTGCACTGTTTTTGTTGGAGATGGCTCTTGTGCTTATCAAGCCGCCCGCGAGCACCGCAGCAACACGTGTACTTGATGTCCAAGTGCATGCACTCCAAGTGTCGTGCCAGATCCTTCCGCGATTTGGTGGATATGTCGCATCCGGGCTGCACACAATGCCACCGCGAATCAGTGATGTGCATGTGGTGGTTTTCGACATGTATCCTAATGTGCGAGCAACGATCAGATGGCGTTTTTATCAGGTGGGGCTTCTGATATGGCTTATACTTACAAGGTCGCCTCGATACCGTGGACAGGGACATCACACGTGCCGCAGTAGAGCAAACATGACGTAGCTGGGGGCGATGATGATAATGATGAGGTCTCATTGCTCAAAGGCGACAAGTCTGCTGGCCATTGAAGGCTTGATGACGGCTGCGATGAAGGCTGAGGACTCGAAAATTGAATGGCGGACAGTCGGGGTGAGGTGGGAGGAGAGAGGGTAAGGAATTGAGAAACGTCGAAGGAAGATGATGATGTACCAGCACCATTGTCTAACGGATATCGAAGGGAGTTCGAACCAAGTCGAGAGATGAAAGTACTAAAGTCACTATCGGCTCCAGAGCACGTTGCGAACACTCGTTCCTGTTGATCCTCTGGCTTGGCTGCATTATGATTGTATATTTCGGCCTGGGTATACCATTCCAAATCTTCCAGAAAACTGGACTGATCTTGTTCTATGCGGTGATCATTATGAAAGTCCGAAATGTCTGGTGCGCCGAGAAAGTTCTCGGCGCCAGATTATCGTTGGTGGTGGGCTTGTGATATGGGGTCCCCTTGGAGAGGGGGGGGGGGGATCGATACTATGTCGAGCAGCTACGAGGACTCGATAGACCCCGCGATTCGAATAACGGACGATCTAGGAAAGTAAACATCAGTGCGGGCTCCACGATCAGAGATTTGTCAAATACGCAGCTTACACAAAGTAGAGAGGCCAGTCCACCAGGAATTGGTACCACGGTGGACGGCCACTGTGCGCTGATGTCAAACACAGCAACGCGCTCTTTCGTTTGCACAGACGTTCAAAAGGCCGGCCTTGTGGCAGTGGGATCACGAACGCTTTTGTGAGAGATCCGCCTCAAGAGATTATACCGTTTTCGGATTAAAGTCGCTTAAGTGTATAACTAACTTTCCCTGCCTGATGTGCGTTCCTCAGTAGCAAGATGCAGGACTAGCACCCTTGAAAGGGCCCTATTTCTCATTCGTTGGGGGGTCCTAGGATGGCATGGGTGACGCAAGCATGCATACATCCAACTCGCCCGCTTTCCAAGGGCCATTTTGATGATTGGGTGGTTTAATAGGGGCATGGACAAATCCAAAATCAGTACACAATCGCAGCTGGGCGGACAGGGTTGAAGAAATTAGCCCTCCAATCGATATTGTCTTATTAAGTGTCAGGCCAAAGTCAACACGACGCCTTGCATCAATATTCCAAGCTCACTTTATACGTAAGGCCCCGTCCAGGGCCAGAATTCTCAGTGGATGGACTAAGTGAAAGACTTCTCTAGCTTTCAGCCCAGCCAATCCAAAAACTGGCCCTCTGCAGGCAGGGTGGACAACAAGTGTGGTATATGTAATATAGATCACGAGGTTGAGAGAAGGAGGCACACAGCTGAGGTTCCTATTCCGTAAAGCTAGAATGCTAAAACACAGCAGGCGAGGCAACCAGAGAAGAAGAAGAAGAAGATGGCTCTGTTCAAGTCATGCTCTCTGAGGAACATATCAAATTATATAAACACATGAGCTACTTCCCGCAGGATACCTTAGTGACTGAACGAAGTATTAAATAGCCTGATTCGATGAATCTTTCACTCATGTGACAAAACTCTTCCGAGCACAAGACATATCAGAAACACGACTATTTCTCCTCCCTCCTTGCCTGAGAGCCTCTGTTTTTGGCCACAAGAACTCGAGACACCATGGCCCAATCCAACAGACCCGACCAAGCCTCTCCCATTGCCAACGGCGCGCAGCTGGCGCAGGCGGGTACTGTTAAAAATCGTGCGTCATACTCTCTTTCTCTATCAGAACAACGAGTAAAGAATAGACACTCAGTATTTAATGTGGTCTACCAGATACAGAGGCATTTACCATGTCTCGCTGGCTGGCACAGAGTCCCGAGGAGGAACCTTGGCGAGGACCATGCATAGTGGATAGGGTCAACGTTGGATCTTTACAAGGACACGCCGGGCTGTGTACAAATGGCAAGGGATATGGTAGACTGGAGCCTCGTTGTGGAGAATGACTCGATGAAGAGTAACAAGTCAACTCGTACTTGAAGAATGTAGAAAGCCAATGAACTCGACTTCCCGAGTGCTGCGTTTTTCGCATCCGTCCACTTCCTTGATCAGCCTATATCAAAGAGATTTACTTGATACTCAGGGCAGTCTGGTGGTTTCAGGTTATGTTGAAAAGACAAAGATGAGGATCTGAGCGGAAAGAGGCCAACAGAGAATATGGTTGTAATGATCAGCTTTCATGCTGCTGAGATCAAAACCTCCGTGGATAATTCCTGCACGCAACTAATAGCTGTCCGACCCTCTGGACAGCAGTCACAAATTTTGCGACATCTGCTCCCTCTCAACATACCTCGCGGCACTAGATAATGATAAACTATGAAAGCACTAAAAGGATGGTCATCCCCAGTGCAAGCTGGAAATGATATGATCTATATAGACAGGACTCGCACACAAGGACTTTAAGAGCACTTCGCGGAGGCCTACTCGTCGCCGCTGCCATGAGCCTTCGCTGCTGCGTTGATTCAACTGCTGCCTCCGCCTTTTTGCTCTATCCACGGAACTTTGCTACCTCCTCATATGGATCAATCTAGCAAGACGCAAGACGTGGCGTCTAGTATCATCTAAGCGTCATCCGCAACAAGTCCTCCTCGAGATCTACGTCAGATCCCGGTTGTGGTAATCCAATACGCGGATGCTTGCTCTTAAACTCATCCAGCTCCAGTTTTGCAGCTTCCCAACGACGGAACAAATAGTCACGCGCACCAGACAGGGGAAAGACTGTACCCATCCAGTTCTCGAGCTGAGTCACAGTGTCTAAAAGTCTTCCCAATTGCTCCTGTAGCGACTTGGCCCTCGCATTCTCGCGGGCTACGGCTAGGTGGCGACTGTTGATCTGGTGGAGCGTCTCTAGTTTGTCTAACACCTGGGGCAAGACGCTCTTGGTATGGCGTGCGAGTCTGAGCTGGGTGAATGCTTCTGCTCTCCGACCGTCTTGGATCTCGCGCCACGGGGCAGACCCTTTGGGGTGTCTTGCTTGTTCTTGGATGACCTGGAGCAGTTTGTCGTGATGATCTTGGTCGATGCCGGAGAGCTTCTCGTGGAGACGCCGCAACGAGCTGATCTCATCAAGCTTGACTGTGGAATATGCCTCCATGTCCTCGAGTGTCTTGAAGTCGATGGTCTCCTGGCTCATATATGTCTCCAGCAAGCCGTGCAAGGAACCACTTCCCGTCGCCTCGAGAAGCCTCCCGTGGTCTGGGGACATCGCCCTTCGCATGCCCCCATCTGCCTCGTAAAGAATATAGAGCAAGACCAGGTAAAGGGTGGCTTCGGTCTCGTCGCTCTTTAAGCTTTCCCCAGCTGCGGCACCCACGCGTTGTGTGGTCCGCTTGACCTTCTGCTTCTCGAGTTGTCGTATACGTGCGGACTCGCGTTGATAGGGCACCTTCGCCTTCTTCTGGACCTCTTTCTTTTTTGTGCTCTCCTGTGCCTCGGGCTTCACCTCCTCAAGACGTGTTTGATGTGCGTTTCCTTCAGCCGTTGAGATCACGACAATAACGGCGTTATGGACCTGAACCTCAAGCTGCGCGCGGCGGCTCATCCGCTTGATGCATCGCAGCCGGTGCTTGCGAATTTCTGGCTGGCTGCGGTCCAGGGCAAAGACGTGAGCTTCGAGACCATCTACTGGTTGACCACTCTCAACATCGACCACGGAGTACACCTGTGCGTGTCTCTGGCTGCTGCCGCCTCTTTCCAAAGGTTCCCCCATTCTCCACGTCTTGTTGAGTTTCATGTTCGGTGCTATGATGGCTGTTTGCTCGGTGTCATTGCAGGGCAAGCCCGTCGGATCCGGGCCTGCAGCCCCAGGCGGATGGGCGAGCCCGTCCTCTTCTTGCGGAATATCTGCCATCTCTGGGGGCGAGGTTTTGCAAGCAACCAAGTTTCGCGCAAGGAGAACTGAGGAGATGGGATGAGCTTTGACAGACCAGGCCCGTGGAGTTGAATTGCTCTGGATGCTTGTCTGGGAGTGAGGCAATCCAGAAAGCAACGCGCACCATACCCCACTCCATTGGGCATTGGGGCACACACACACACAGATGGGGCTGCTGCGATTCTGATGCCTGGATCTAAGTGACAGGAGGCGTCTGACATGCAATGCATACCGCCACACTGCGACTCGAGTGGTTTGCCCGGGGCTTAGCCTCCCCCAACCTATCACATCCACACGCGTGTCCTACCTCGGCAAAGAGGAGGAGTGGCAGCCTTATAACGGCCAACGATGGGAAAATGCACAATGGTGTCATCAGGGGAGGAGGAGGAGGAGGAGGAGGAGGAGGAGGACTCTTCCGGCTGCGACTCGGGCAAGTGGGCAGCCAATACTTTTGCTGCGTGCTCAAATGCATTGCCACAAAAACAAAACACGTTTGATATCAAGTAATACTGGCTTGGCTTGTCAAGGACAGAATCCAATTTTCCGACGCTGACCTGATGATGTGAATAGATCCTACAAAGTACGCATTCACCTAATCAACACTTACCTGTCTTACTAAACAAAAACTCCGAAAAGGGCACATTGCTCGAAATCTCGTAAATCCTTCTCGTTCTTAGTTAGGAAAACGCTAATGTGCAGAGAGGAATTCTCCCCCTCCCCCCTCTCTCATTCCCCTATACTTTTTATGCAGCTTGCGTCGAAGCATATTAAGAAAGCCAAGAAGAGAGACCCAATAAAAAGGAAAACCAAAAAAATAAAATAAAAAGTAAGCCGCTGAGGTCATGAGGGGATTCGGGAAGCTTAGTAGTAGGCCTTGGGTGCTTGGCAATAATAATATGTGCATGCAATAAACTGCCAAGCTTCTTGGGGGGCGCTGGGGGGGGGGGGGATGGGTTGGGTTAGTGTGTGTGCAGGGTGTGTGAATGAGAAACGTCAGAGAAGAGACATGAGAGAGAGGGAGGGAGGGAAAGGCGAGGAGGAAGGAGAGGGAGAGAAGGGGGGGGGGGAAGGCAGCGGGCTGGTGTCTGTAAGAGGAAGGTGAACACGCGACCTGATCGACGTTTAGGAAGAAGAGGAGGGGAAGGGGGAGGAGAAGCCACTCGGACGAAATCGGTCTTCGGACGAGGACTCGGTCGGTTGCCTCGCTCTTCAAGATGTCAAAGAGATGGTGGGGAGGGGGGAGGGGGGGACACATCCTTGCCGTATAGGGAGAACGGACCATAGTATAATTAAAAAAAGGTTGCCAAGCAAGATGTGGATATTTTTTTGGTGGGCGATCGTCTCGAGTAAGCACGAGAAACAGAGAAAGAGAGAGAGGGAGAGGGAGAGAATGTGTGCTGTACTATAGTAAAGCATACACATGCGGATGGCCTCACCAGAGAGGAACTGAAGGAGATAGATCCAGAGATTGAGATGAGACAACGAGTGAACTCTAGCCTGTGGGCTTCTTCTCATGGAGGGTCGTGATACACAAGGCCGGCGCATCTAGATTGGGTGGATGACTTTCCAGGTGGTAATTAATCTGACTCTTGTGTGATACCAAACCCATTTCCTCTTTTTTTTCTTCTTTTTCTTTCCCTTCCCGGTTTACTCTTTTTTCCTTCTTCCCCTCCTTCCCCCCCCCCCTCTCTCTTCTTCCTCGCAATGGATGACCCCCCAGGTCTCCCAACATGTCGATCCTGTGCCAATGCATCCAAATTTCATCATCCCTTGGCGGGGAGGATTTATTTATTATCGTATGTGCACAGGCGAGGTGTGGTTGGGCGGCCGTCAAGCGTTGATCCTCACGCCTTGGCAGCTGAGAGGTGTGCCTCAGCCAGGCAGAGACGGATGCGAGGGTCTGGACGAGCCCACTTGCGAGAGGGCATACATGACATAACAGCAGTACGTTGTGGTACATCAAGAAAATGTGGGCTGAGGGCTGTAAAGGGGGGGGGGGGTGAAAGGCTGTGTTGCAGGGCGTGTGCGTGTCGTGTCAGGTACTACAACAAACATGCCATGGCTTTACTGCCCTACATAGCACAGTAAAGTAAGTAAGTAAGCATATATACATGTGGGAGTATTTCCACATCAAGGAGACGTCGTCTGCTGCCGATTTATCGTGGTACGTCTGGGGTTTGTTACGATGGCAACGTTCGGGATCCAATTAAGCTTGCGGCCTGGCAGGGCTGTCACCGGGCCTTGAGGGAAGACCAGGAGGAGGTGGTGGTGGTGCTGCCACAGGGGCCACAGGGGGGGCCACAGGGGCCACAGGGCGCGCCGGGGAGAAAAAAAGAAGAAGAAAAAAGCTTGGTAGTGAGTGTGGGTGGCGCTGGTGGCTCAGGGCCCTTGTGGCACGGATCACCTAACCACCGACCGCCGTAGCAGCATGACCCTGCTATACACATAGCGCTATGCACAGACAAGATAAAAGCGGACCAGAGGTACACAACACCGAGAAGCCATGATTGATTGGCCCCTGGCTCTCGGATCTTGCTCCGCATCCTTTCTTTCGCAGGAGAAGAAGGGGGGGGGGTGGTGCAACAGGGATCAGGGGAGGGTAGGAAGGAGGGCATGCCAGTGACACCGTAACCTTGTGGGCCGCGCGTCCAGTTCAAATATATTATTTATTGATTGAATATGTTTGACATTGTCGTCTGGTGCTGGTTTGGGGCTAATGTCGTGGGCGTTTTGGGGCGCTGCCGTCATCACCCTTTCGCAACAACGCCGCCTCACCCATGCGCCACCATCACGGTGGGGTTTTTACTTGTTCGTACGGGGCCCATAACTGTTTCTCTCTCCCAAAATTTATTGTCCTCCCTGGCAGAATAGTTTGCATGCAGCTTATGTACTGGCCCCAAGACTAGTAGGCAAGGGCAGTAAGACAGGAGCACATAGGTACTAACTAATAGTGTGGTGGTAGTGATAAAAGAGAGACAAGGAAAGACATCGTCTGGTCCTTTGGTTCTGCTGGAAGAAAAGGGAAAGATGAAAGAAGATATCATCAATAGACAAACGTAAATTATACCCGAGCCTCGCGATCTTATGCCGAGGTCGGTCAGGTTCATCATGTCGGTATTGTCCGTGCCCCCCCCCCCCCTTTTTTAATTTTTTTTTAATTTTTTTTAATGTTTTTAATTTTTTAAAAAAATCTTTGCCCTGCCTGTTCTGATCACTTATCGTTCCGTCATGAGGATTCTGCCATCATGATCTATCTCTCTTTTTCCCATCTCACAGATGGACATTCTCAAGGGTCACACGAGAGAACAAAGCCGGGTATGAAACAAGTATCACCAAGAGGTGCGGTGGGTTGGCGGAGGTGGTGGTGTGGGCTGCCAGCCGTCGTAGCAACATACATACGTACAACGAGGGGGAGGAAGATGCCTGGCAAAGCCACCGGCGTACGGAAGGGACGGCAATTGGAAATTGCTCACGCGACACCTGCAGCGCACTATGAGAGTACTGTGATGGAGTTGAGTGAGTGATGTGACATGTATTGTGCATGTACTACTTTTCCACTACTCTCTCTTTGTGACAATTTTATTTGTTTATTTATTTACTTATTTACCCTCGTATGTTAAAAAGTATGCAATGGAATGCAGTTAGTCATGTTGACGCTTATACCTTTGTCTCTCTCTCTCTCTCTCTCTCTGGCTGGTATTTTCTGAATCCTCCTTCAACACCACCACTACTAAGTACTAAACCAGGGCTGTTGTTGCTGTTCCCGCCGTTGGGATCCCTTTTCCCCTCTTTGTCTCTCAGCCGCCTCGTGGTGTGCCGCCCCTCCTTTTATTTCTTTTGTCTATCAATCAGGTTGGGCACATCTTACCTGGTACTATTTGGCTTGCGCAATTCCTGGCGCTCACCCCCTGCCGGTAGTGGGTCCACAGGGCCCCTCTCTCCCCCTGTCAGAAAGCTGACGGCGGCCTTGTCTCCCTTCTTTTGGGTACGTACTTGGGCCGACGTGGACCTGACTGAACCTTGGGTCCCCACGAGCCCTGCTACCATAGTACGTACCCTCCTCCTCCTCCTCCTCCTCCGCCGCCGCCGCCCCCCACCCCCCCCAATCCAATCCGCCTCGCCCCAGCATTCCGTCGGGTGGTCGTGTGCCCATTTTATCTTCTTTTTTATCTCACTATCCCCTCCATAACACTGTTTGTTGCTGTAGTAGTACAAACAAATTTGTATATCCAGCTGCTCTCTCTCAAGCAGCAACCTGACAAGACAGCGAAAAAAATCATCTACATCTCCTGTCGTGTTGGTTGGGCTCTTCCTTGGGTCCCCGTTTGCATCTTGAACCTGCACCGTCGACGTCACGCGACCACCTCACACCGCATCGTCACCACCGCCTGATTCGCAACCCGCATACTTTTTTCGACTTGGAAGCAAGAAAAAGAAAGAAAAAAGGTGTCATCATCATTTGTTTTCTTTCTTTCTTCTTTCTCTCTGCTTCTCATTCCTCCTCCCTGCGGTCTGATCCAGGCCCAAAGACTGATTACGCACCCCAAGACCGGTCTCACTCCCTCACCCGCCGACCATAAGCGCCCACCTTCCACCCTCGGGTTCTAAAACAATTCTTGTGTGTCTGACACAAACACACAAACACCAACGTCACCTCCGACCCAAAAGGTGTCCTCGAGGAAGGAAGAGGGAAAAAAAATAAGAACAACGATCGCCAAGCGTTACTGTGCAGGAGAGACAGACGCAACACAACGGAGTCATCTTCCTTTGTGCTACCGAAACAGCTGAAATCCTCTTGGCCCCCCCCCCCCCAAATCTAAACAACAACCTTACAACTCCCGGCCATCGGGCCACGCTCCTCCTCCTCCTTTCTCTCACGCGTGTGTGTGTGTGTATTGTGTATGTTTTACGACCTACACATACATACATACACCACTAAACAAGACTTTCTCTTGTTCTCTCATTCCACCCAAAAACCTCGACACTTTTTTCTCTCTTCAACCATGAAGCCGACAACAGCGGTCCTCCTGGCCGCCTCTCTCGCGTCTACCACCCTCGCCCTCGCCCTCCCCAGCATCCTCGAGCCGCGGCGGGTCGAGAAGAAGGGCGACGGCAAGTACTTCCACGAGCCTGGCGGCAACGACGAGCTGGGCCACTACGACGAGCGCTACTTCCAGGGCATGGTGGGCTACGACGAGCACCGCGTCAACCTGCGCAACCTGGTGCGCAGCTACCTGACCGTCTTCCGCGCCCTGGGCGTCGAGACCTGGCTCGCCCACGGCACCCTCCTGGGCTGGTGGTGGAACGGCCAGATCATGCCCTGGGACTACGACCTCGACACCCAGGTCACCGCCGCCACCCTGCAGTACCTGGGCGACCACTACAACCGCACCATGCACGAGTACCGCTACCGCGACGAGGCCACCGGCGAGGAGCGCACCAAGGTCTACCTGCTCGACGTCAACCCCAACCACGTCGACCGCCAGCGCGGCAACGGTATGAACGTCATCGACGCCCGGTGGATCGACACCAGCAACGGCATGTTCATCGACATCACCGGCCTCGCCGAGCGCGACCCCAAGCGCGCCCCCGGCGTCTGGGCCTGCAAGAACAACCACCGCTACAAGACCGCCCAGCTCTACCCCATGCGCGAGACAGAGTTCGAGGGCGTCACTGCTACTGTCCCCTACTCCTTTGATAATATCCTGGTCGAGGAGTACGGCAAGAAGAGTCTGGTCACCACCACCTGGCAAGGGTAAGTACTCTTTTTTTTTTTATACCCCTTTCGGAATCAAGAAACTACAACCGTCGTGTTGCATGCTGGCAAAGCTAACTGTTCTCTTCCCCCATCAGGCACCAATGGAATCCCGACGTCAAGGAGTGGGTGAAGCAGGGAAAGTAGAAAAAAAATAAAAAAATAAAAAATAAAAAATTGAACGACATTCGAAGAAGAAGAAAAAAAGAAAGGAGAACCTGCGACGACTTGTCCTCGCGCTTTCCCGCCATCGACCTGTCGGCAGAACCGATGACCGACGAGGGGGTTCTCAGGTCGCTCTGGGCGTCCTGTCCCCGGTCTGGCCTGGTCTACACAGCTTGTTGGACCTGCTAAAGCCGGAGGACAGCTTCCTGAGCATCAATCCACCACTCGAGCTGTCGTGGGCTCCTCGGGGTCCAAAGTACTCGCAACTCCACACCCAGGCGACCTGTGTCCTTTTTTTTTTGGGACAAAGCTCCCTCCCTACCACCAACGGTCTCGTCGAGGCCAACCAGATCTGAAATCCTGCATATGATTCAAGCATAGCGTGCCGGCGTTTCCCCCCCCAAAAGGGGTGTTTTTTTTTTGTTTTTTTTTTTGTTTTATATGCTTCGATTTCCAGCCCGACCCCATTTTCTAAAGACTGTCGCGACGAAGACCGACAATGTTTACGACAATTTTTGCATGACCGAGCAAGCAATCATCACGAAAGCAGAAAGAAAGAAAGAAAGAAAGAAAGAAAGAAAAGGATGTTACGCGGTAACATATTTTTTTTTTCTCTTTCGTTTTAACGTTTTGTGGAAGGGGAAATCACATACTTGAAGAGCCGGGAGGGGGGAAGAACCGATGGGGAAAGAAGAGAGAAAGAGAGAAAGGAGGGGGGAAGAACCGATGGGGAAAGAAGAGAGAAAGAGAGAAAGGAGGGGGGGGGCAAAAACGTGCAGACATCACCTCGGATGGTGCTATGTGTGTCAAGGGTTGGATATGGGCCCAAAACATATATCTATACATTCACTGGTTCTGAGGGGGGTTTTTTTTGGGGGGGGGGTTTGTTTTCTTCTCCTTAGGGACGCAACGGCCGCTTAGATTCCGAGCATCGCCAAGATGGGACTTGGCTTGAGGTCTAAAATAGCTCTGGCCCCTCCCCGCCGCCGCCACCAAAGACGAAGAAAGAAAGAGAAAAAACGGGCGCCGTTGCTATTCATGAGCCTTGGCGCCCGCAGCGTCGGGAGGGTGGGGCTAGGCTTGTGTGTGTGTGTGTGAAGGAGAGAGGTCAATCCTGTTACATCAATGAGGGCGACACCGGGGACAAGGCGAAAGGAAGATCTGATCTTTGGGAATGTTGTCATTATGCTGTTTATATCGCACAGAGGACCGGCGAGATATAAAGAGAGAGAGAGAGAGAGAGAAGGAGCGCATAATCACAATGATGATACCCCCTCAGAAAGAGACTACAGTCAAAATCAGAAATCGAATGAAATTTTTTGTTGCTTTGAGGGAGAGAGAGAGAGACACCCGCTGCACCCGACCCAAAACCAAAATGTTCACACCATCGATTGCAGTAGATGGGATTCAATTGTGCTACATTACTAATGCTTTGTTTTGTTGAGACCAGATATTATGGAGGAGGGGAGGCATGGCGGGCGTGAACGGGCCTGAGACGGACGGCCTGGCCTGGTCTGGTCTGGTCTGGCCTTGGGCCTTGGCCTGGTCTGTTTTGGTTCTGAATGACACCTCTTGTGTTCTAGTGTGTGAGATTTTGTGGACGATGGTGCTATTTTATTTCCTGATCGCACAGGGAATGCAATAGTCCGTCATGATGCAGGCCATGTATGGCAGTAATAATAGTAGTAGTAGTAGTAGTGGTGGTAGTAATAGTATGCGCATTGTCATAACTACCCACCCGTCCGGCTCCCATCCTCGCCGTCCTCGTCGGGTGGTGGCTTGCTATCCTCCTGCATCCTCCTCGTCCTCTCCTCTGCCGCCCTCGCTATCACGTCCCGCCTGCTCAGCCCGCCGCCAGAACCACCGCCAGCCCCTGGCCCGCTGCTACTGATGTTGTTGTTGTTGTTGTTGTTGTTGTTGCTGTTGCTGCTGCTGCTGCTGCTACCCCCACCACCAAGGACATAAGTCCCGCCCGTCCAGCCCCCATGGTCAGGAACATCATCCTCGGCACTCGGTTCATAAAAGGATCCCCCCTCCCGCCCTGGCCTGCCGTCGCCGCCCACGGTCCGCCCACCGTGCCACCATTCGACGGCGGCCACCTCCCGCTCGATATCGTGGCACAGGTCCCAGAAGCTGCGGTCGTGGGGGCCGTGGACGTTGTGGGCGAGCTCGTGGCAGAGGGTGTCGCGGACGGTGCGGTAGGCGCGGTAGCCGTCGTAGGCGTCGGTGCGGAGGCGGAGCTCGATGGCCTCGCCGCGGTTGCGGTTGAGGCCGAGGAGGCGGGTGGTGCCTTCGTGGGAGGAGTGGGTGTTGCTTAGGGGGTCCATCTCTGTGAGGAGGCCGACTGGTGGATTTCATTTGTTAGTCTTGTGTGTGTGTGTGTGTTCCATCCTTCCCTTCAACTTGATTGGGGATGCTGTCATTGTGCAACGAGACCTCACGTCCTAGAGAGACAAGGAGTTCTTTTCCCCCTCACGTACCTGTAAACTTATGTCTCCTCATGGCAGCCTTGATCCCAGGGTCCTCGGCCAGCCGCACCAGCAACTCCCGGCTCCTCTCCGGACTGCTCAGCCCAGGCAGCGGCTCGATCCGCAGAAACGTGTACTTGGAGTCGTCCGCCCGTCGCTTCAGTCCCGGCGTCCGCCGCGCCGGCACCGCGGCCCTCCTCTGCGCCTCCCTGCCGTCCTGTCTCGCCTTGACCGCGGCCGAGGACTCCCGTAGGCCCTGTAGGTCCTCGGTGGTGGGCACCTGGAGCATGACCTTCTTGCCGTCGAGGTGGGCGATCGTCTTGTGATCGTCGGGGCCGGACCTCAGAATGGCGCCCTTGGCTATGAACTTGGCCTTGTCCCAGTCGAAGTGCTGTTGTGGTGGTGGCGGCTGTGAGGAGGTGTCGTGATCTGCTGGTGCTCCTACCCCTGGGGATGGCCCCCGCGCTGCGGCCTCTTTACATGCCGTTATGAGATCTGAGAGGAGGGCATCTCTGGGGAGCTGGACGTCTATGGTCACGCCGCCTTTGGAGATGCGGATGGACAGGGCAGGAGGAGTCTCGCCTTCTTTGGTTGTGTTGTCATCCATTTTTCTGGTGGAGGGGGGGGGGGAGTGTGTATTGAAATCTAGAAATTATTGTTGATATTTTGTATAGACAAGGAGAATGATTGTGTTTTTTTCCTTTCTTCTTTTTCTTTTCTCTTTTTTTCTTCTCTTTCTCTTGGAAGGGGATTGATTATGAGGGGATATACATGGTCGCTATTGAATCTTCCATTGATGTCGCTGAGGGGGAAGTGTGAGATGAGAGGCTGGGCTTCATGATGACAAGGACTCACTTAACAGATGAGACGTTGCTGGAGGCGTGTCATGGGCCTAAGCTCTCAGTAGTTCCTGTTAAGTGGCCCTGAAGCCTGGCCTTCCAGTGGATTGGTAATGCACTCTGGGCCTGATCTAGGCCTGATCTAGGCCTGACCGAGGCCTTTTTCCAGGCTGGGTCGCTCAGCTTACCTCACCATAATGGCCTGCATGCTTAGACTGCCACGGAACATAGTGCTACTTACTGTACGTACTTTACAGTACACAGCTCCCAAGTTTAGAAGCCAGGGGTGGCCAATCAGAAGCTAATCGCGTCGTGTCCTTTCCACCTGCCGTTGTCCCTGTGCTTGTTGTGTGCCTCGTGCCTTGTCATCATCGTGTTGTGGGAGAGCTTCTTTTTTTCCTTTTTTTTTCTTCTTTTCTTTCTTCCCTTGGCAATTCAATCCAGACAAACTCACAAGTCAAGCAACGACGCCCACCGTTCTCGTCCACCGAGCTCGTCCAACTCTCGTCGTCGTCAACCGACGCCCCATCTTCCCCAGTTCGAGATTCGCATGGTCTCGCCTCTCCTTTTCTAGGTTCCTCGTCTTTGCTTCATCCAAGTGGCTCGAGCCCACTCGGTTTTTCCAAGATGTTGAATGTGTTCCGCGTCCTCGGTATGCAATGCGTATCCTCCCCCTCCTCCTCCACCTCCTCCTAGCTGTTGTCGCCCTGCCGTGGCCACCCTGCGTCCCTTGCGGGCTGCGATGCCGGGCTTCAACTTTGTCGCGCCGGGCTCCGCTGACCATTGTTATTTTTGGTTCTACACAGCGGACTTCTGCCATCTGGGGTCAATCCTGATCCTGCTCCACAAGATGGTCGACCTCAAGGTTCGTTGTCCCTCCTTCCCCAACGGAGATGGCGGGCGCGACAGGTATCCAGTAATCCCTAACGAAAAACTGTCTGGTTGCTTCTAGAGCTGTTCCGGGATATCCTTCAAGTCGCAATGCATGTACTTCCTCGTCTACATCACGAGATATCTCGGTAAGCAATTAAAAGAAACACTTGGGGAGAGAGAAAGACAGGAGAGCGCAATCAATGACTGACACCCCGTTCTTCCTCCTCCCTTGTCCCCGGCAGATCTCTTCCAGACCAATAGTATCTACAACCTCCTGTTCAAGATCGCCTTCATCGGCTCCCAGGGCTACATCCTCTACCTCATGACCAACGCGTACAAGCCCACCAACGACCCGAACCTCGACACCTTCCGCGTCGAGTACCTCCTGGGCGGGGCAGCCATCCTGGCCATCGTCTGGCCCTACAAGTACACCGTGTCCGAGATCTTCTGGGCCTTCTCCATCTGGCTCGAGTCCGTCGCCATCCTGCCCCAGCTCTTCATGCTGCAGCGCACCGGGGAGGCCGAGACCATCACCACCCACTACCTGGCCGCCCTCGGCCTCTACAGGGCCCTGTACATCCCCAACTGGATCTACCGATACGTCGCTGAGGAGAACCACAAGGTGGACTGGATCGCCGTCATTGCCGGTATCATCCAGACCGTCATGTACAGCGACTTCTTCTGGATTTACTACACCAAGGTCATGAAGGGCAAGAAGTTCAAGCTGCCCGTCTAAAAGGGAGGAAAAAATGGTCCAGAAAGTCCCACCTGTCAACCCCGGCGGGCCTGGAGAGAGAGAGAGAGAGAGAGAGGAAGAGAGAGGAGAGATTGTGGCCGCCATGGAAGGGAAGGAGTCCACAGGGCAAGAGCAGAGGAAGGAAAGAAGGGGTGCATGCAGAGCGACGAGAGAAACCCAGTCCTCTGTGTGCGTGTATGTGTGAGAGAGAGCATTGAGAGTGACACAGGAAAACATCGGGGCACCGCCATCACCACCCTTAATAACTGCGAAACCCACCGTGGCCCGGCGGGAATGCCTATGCGTGTCAAGGGAGCTGGCTGGCTGCGCGGACGGGCGGGCGGCCTGCCTGTCGACAAAAGAAAAAAAACCAGGGGTCGCATGCATGATGACGGCGTTCAAGGGGGTCAAGGAGCTCGGGAAACGGGAATGATCCAGGCTTCGCGATACAGTGCGCATGCGGCAAACCTGATGATGATGGGCAGTTATTTGGATTTTTTTCTTTCTTCTTTCTTTCTTTTTCTCTTTCTCCCGAAAGTGAAGAAAAATGATTATTTATCGTAGTCAATGGATCAATGGGAGCAAGATTTAGATCTCAGCCAGGGGGCCCAGCAAGCAGTTCCCCGCCCCCTCCGCCCCCTCCCCTCCCTTTTCGCATGCGGCTTGCAACGACTTGATACTGAGTTAGTATCATCTGCCCCGGGAATCTTATGCCAGGCTCCGTTATCAATATACGAGAGGATGAACCGGTTCTGGAGATTCTATACTATGCTGAGGGTGCCTCGGCATTGCCCTCGATTGATTGGCTCATTCATTATTATTGGAACATGTCACAAACAAAAAAAAAAGAAAAAGACTCGTCAGCAATCAATGCCTCAACATCGAGAAACCAGAAGCAGACCCTGAACCAGGTGATATTGTGATATTGTGACACAGGTCAGGCGGGTTTCTTTGCGCCGTACTTCCGACCTTTGGCCCCAAATCCCGACCTGAAACCTGGTGGTGGGCTCTCTCTCTCTCTCTCTCTCTCTCTCTCTCTCCCCCTCCCTTGCATGTCACCTGCTGAACTGAGTTGCGGCAAATCCTCCCAAAGGAAGGGGGGAAAAGAAAGGAAAAAAGTTCGCGACATGTGAGGGGCATACATGGCTCCCACGAAGGAAGGAAGAGGATCTTGAAAGGACGGGATAAGAGAATCTCTCGAGACAGCCACGTTCTCTCACCTCCTCAGCGCATCATTCACATTTCTCTCTTCCTCTCTCTACCACAGGACCTCACAGGCAAGAAAGAAAAGGAAAGGAAAAAAAATAAAAATAAAAGACAACCGGGCTCAACACAATACGCACCTCCTCAACCGCAGATCTACACTGACGTTTCCGACCCTGCTAACAAAGTTGTGCTGTTGCTGCTGGTCGGCAGCGTCGGCAGAACCTGGTTGAAAAAGGTATACTTCCCAGGGTCAGGCATTATAGATTCTCTTTTTACGTCTTCCGGGATACCTGAGACATGGTTCGTTGCGTCGCGGAAGCTTTCACAGCTACGACCCCCACCGTCCTCTTCTCGGCCCCCCCCCCCTTTTTTTTTCTTTCTCTTTCTCTCCTTCGCCTGCAGAACGGCGTGTTGGGATTGGCCTCAAAATCTAGAAACGCATGAAGTTGCTCTCTCGGGAGCCTTCACTGAAGAGGACTGGGGACTTGGGTGGCTTGGTGTAAGTCTCCCAAAAGTCCAAAAGCCGGGAACAGGATCAATCAATCTACCTCTTCACATACACATACACATACACACACACACACACACACACACACACACACCGTGTGGGACTTTTGATTTTCCTCCATGGCCTCGAATGAAACGTTTACTTGATCACACACACGTCAGGTCAGGCCCAATGTATCGTCCTCGGGGACCAGAAGGCTGGAGGCTGGAATAGCTTGCTCGATATCATCAGCAAGAAACAACCATGTTGAGGTTGAGGAAATCCATGATGAAATGGAAGTTGACCATGTGTTCATCGCAGACTTGTTGCATGATCGAGAGAGGGGGGGGGGGGGCGTTCACCTCGTGATGATGGCCCCCGCCTCCCCTGTGTGATATACTACAAGGTTCACCTTGCTATTCGTACACGCAGCCGTCTGAGGTCGTCACAAGTTTTTTTTCTTCTTTTTTTTTCTTCTTGTTCTTTCTGGCGTGCCTGGCTGATTCGAGGGGGCCCCAGGTTCTTCTTCTATATCCCCCCCCCCCTTCCCCTTTCCCTTGGTCATCACATCGCCTGCTCGGTCATGCCCACCATATCTGGTCTGGGTGTAGCGGAGGATTTCCCGGATCTCATCATCCCTGGAACGGCCTGGATCAAGGGGAGTCAATCAGTTGTGTTGTTCCTCCTTCACAACCACCAGGTTCAGCCTTGTAATGCATAGCAACACCCGGTTCATATGTGAGGGAGGGGTGGGATCGGTTTTGCCAAGAGGGAGAGTTGGATCGTCTTCGATCTGGTCTTGACAGCTCATTTTGAGGTTCATGCCGTCTCCCCCCTTCTTCCCCCCCCTGCCGTCGTGGCATCAGATCGATTGCAAGGTATGTTGCTGTTGTTGACAGTGCTTCTTCTTCTTCGTCTGTCTTCTCGGATCTATTGGCCTTCGTCCCCATGCTGGCTAGGTTAGGTGCAAAGGCAAGTTCGGTTCATACGGAAGCCGTGTCAAAGACAAACAGACTCTGGATTCAAACCTCTCGGTCTAGTCTCGCCCTCGGAGGAACAATGTGCGACCTCGTCTCTCTCCCTCCTTTTGTATGCTTGGGCAGCTCTGGGCGGCGAGTGCTGGCTGACTGCTTGTCTGTCTTTTCTGTCTGGCCACTGTTGCACCTTGTCTTGTGGTTGTCGTGGTTGAACCACGCCATCCCCTTCGCCGACTGGTCAGCCCTTCTTCATCTCGTCTGTTGTCGAAAGAGAAAGAAAGTTAGCCTACTCTTCTTCGCCTAACTGAATCATCCACTTCCTTTGCCCCTCTCCTTCCTTTCTCTCTCTCCCCGCCCGTTCTTTCTCGGTCATGGATGTCCCGTTCAGGTGACGGTGACGGTGTGTGAAAGTCCTCCTCTCCTCTCGATGCTGGACATCGCGTCATTCGATTAATAAATTCCCCCCCCCCCTCCCCCCACCAAACCAAGATGGCTGGAAGATGTGCCTTTTCACGTATACGTCTTCTTCTTCTCGTGCTGTCGTTGGGCTGTGCGTGGGCGAGCGACGACGAAGCAGCCTGGGCAGCGGCTGGGCGCAGCGCGCCGTCGGGTCTGGGCTCGCGCGAGGAGGTGAAGATTATAAATCTGTCGGAGCGGTCTGAAGAGTGGCGGATCTTCACGGCGCAGCCTTATTCAGCTGGCCTGGTCGATGGTGGGTTGAGCCAACAGGTAGGAAGAGGAGGTGGAGGGGTAGAAGGAGGAATTGTTCATGACATACCGACCGCAGAAGGGTCGTCATCATCGTCATCATCGTCATTATCGTCGTCGTCGTCGCCGCCGCCGTCTTCTTCTTCTTCTTCTTCTTCCTCCTCGTTTTCATCACCGCAGGACGGCAACGAGGCAGAACTGCGCCGGAGAACACCAACTCTACAGCAAGAAGCAGCAGCAGCAGCAGCAGCAGCCCAAACCACCGTTCCCACCACCACGCCGCCTCCAGACCCTCCGCGTCACCTCCTCCTCCCCCGGCAAGACCAAGCCCAGATCGACCAGCTCAGCTCGCAGCTCCAGTCGGCCCAGTCCTCGGCACAATCGGCCCTGCAGTCCCTCAGCTCCGCCTCGCGCGTGGTCTCGCAGGCCAGCCAGCAGCTCAGCCAGTCGTCGCAGCAGCTCAGCCAGTCCTCCCAGCAGCTGAGCCAGTCGTCGCAGCAGCTGAGCCAGAGCCTGCAGCAGGCCACGCAGTCTGTCGCCTCGCTGACGGGGGCCCTCAGCGCCGCCAGCTCGTCCGGCAGCTCGGCGTTCGCCAGCTGCACGAGTTCTGCGAGCAGCATCCTCGCGCTGGCGAGCGGGGATGCGGCTACTAGGCTGGAGGCAGCGCTGGCACAGGTTACCACGACGAGGGTGAGTCTTTGTGTGATAGTTACCACCCCCCCCCCTTCCTCCTCTTTCCCCCCTACCTTTCCCCATCTATACTACCTTCACAAGAGACAAAAAGCGAAAATCATCTTTTTCTTTCTTGGGCAATCATACGTCTATTACTACTGCTACTACTGCTACTACTTACTTTCCCCCCTCATGAAACTAACCCGTTCAAAAAATAAAATTTTAAATACAAAAACAGGCTGAAGCGGACCGTGAAGTCCTACAAGCCCAGGGCGCGGCAGTCTCCATCACGCAGGCTGCAGCAGCCATCATCGGCACCTTTGTCGGCTCCTCGATGCTCACCGTGGCCGTCGTGCTCCTCGTCCTCCGGTACAGGCGCAAGAAGAGGCGCGAGATGGAGGGGGCTCGGCCGGGGACCGGCCAGAGCTACAACTCCATGGCGGAGGGCGGGAGAGGAGGGGGAGGAGGAGGTAATCTGGATATCAAGGAGCTCCCTCCCGTGGTTCTACCTGCGCCGTCCGGGGTGGATGGTGACGGTAGCATGGGGGCAGAAGGAGAAGCAGGGGGAGGAGGAGGAGGAGGAGGCGAGAAGGCGAGATCTGAATCTGGGCCTGGGCCTGGGCCGATCGCTCCTTTGTCCAGGCTGGGCGTCACGCGGGAGCCAGGGGGCGAGGGGCTTTCCAAGAATTATGTGCGCACTGGTGATTTGGGGAGTAGGAAGACGGTGAAGCTTGCTGATCCGCCACCGGCGAAGCCCAAGAAGAAGAAGAAGCAGCAGCAGCAGCAGCAGACGAGCGGTGGTGATGATGGCGTGGATAACGACAACAACAACAACAACAACGGCGCGGCCAAGGAGGGCGGAAGTGGTAGTGTGAACAAGAACAACACTCCCACCACCGCCACCAACAACAACAACAAGCAGTGGAGCGTCTTCCCCAAGGTCGATCCGGATCCCAAGGGCCTGCTCGCCGTTCAAGAAGACCAGCAACGGCTGCAGCAGCAGCAGCAGTACAGGCCCGACTCGACACTGCAGCAGGGCACGAACCTGCAGAGGTGGCTCTCGGCTGCGTCGGTCAGCCCATTTGGTCCGCTCGACCGTGATAACAGCAGCAGCAGCAGCAACAGCAAAGGCGGTAGTACAATGAGGGCCGGGGTGGGGACAACGGCCGCCAAGGGACCCAGGGGGCCTTCGAGGTTGTCGGATACAAAGTGGCCGCTGCAGGGGTCGTGATCGGGAGGGAGGAAGGATGGGAGGGGGAAAAAAGACTGGTAGAGATGGGATTTGGAACAAATTAATTATTCATTTTGGGGGGGTTGAAAGAGGGGGTGAGAGAGAAAGGAAAGGAAAGGGGGGCGGATGTCTGTTCAGCGGTTCCCGACCAGATGCACCTGCTTAACCCGCTCTTGTGGCAAAGAGGGAGGAGGGCTGGGTATAATCAATTACCAAGTATGGAGGAAGGGCGTGTGTGTCTCTCTCGTCGTTGCTGGTTCATAATCACACGGCGCACACGCACGCACGCAGTTCTAATTCTCTTCTTCTTCAAGACTAGATAGACAGACACTCGTTTACACCCACTCATCTAGACATTGTTCCATCTATAAACCTTTTTTTTCTTTCTTTTTTTCTTTCTTTCTTTCCTTTTTTTGCGCACTCACTCTTTCTTCCTCCCCTATTGTGCATGCAGGTGTAAATAACTCACAAATATTTCGTCAACTTACCCGGCAAGAGTCCAATTTATCATTGCACCACACACACACGGAATCAAGCCCACACTGAGCCTAATGTCCTCCTCAAGAGTCACCAAGATGGCGACGGTGATAAATGGCAGACTGTATCTGAGTGAGAACAACAAAGACAAGAAGAAAATGCATTGGTGGTATCTCAGCACGCAGCTATCGAAGTCTCATCCATCAAGCAAAAAGAAAACAAAAAAAGAAAGAAAAGAAAAAAACTAAGCAACCAAGCGGGGCATCTCATAACTCTCTCTTTATCTTTCTTTCCTCTTCCTCTTCCTCTTCCCCTTCCTACTTCTTTCTACTTCAAGCCAAAATCCGGTTTCCTCGCTTAACAAACACAGGAAAGCCGTTTCTCTCTCTCTGTCTCTCTATATCACCTACTCCGCTGGAACCCCCCCCCCCCCAGCGCCCCCTCGTTGTCTTTTTTTTTTCTTTTCAAAAAGAAGCTAATAGACAATCGTGAACAATGATTATATGGCTGTGTGGTAGATAGATATAAGTGTAGGTGTTGGAGAGAGAGAGGGGGCGGGGGGAACCATGAGAAACTAAGTAGGTTTGTAAGAGACGAGGGGAGGAAAAAGGTTTTCGACAAGCAAAGGACTTTTGAATGATGACAAGGCACCAAAAGTTCCCACACATTTTATTCTCTCTCGGCTCAACTTCTTCTGTGCACATCGCGTCCTCTCTCTAAAGTAGCTGGCTGCATCGATCATTCGTTCCGCGGAGTGGAAAAAGAAGGGGGGAAAAAGAAACTCCTCGCCACATGTAGTGTATATGTAAATAAGATAAAAATAAACGCATGTATGGGTGTGTGTGTGTTACGGAAGGGGGGAATATGTGCAAAGAGAAAACCGGAGATATGGAATTTCAAACAGATAAAGAGGGAGAAAAAAATAAAATAAAAATAAAAATAAACGATTAATAAAGAAAAAAACAGATAAGCAAATTCCCATTCCTTCCCTCTGAAGTAAAAAAAAAAATTGTGTGTGAATCATTCCCGAGCGTCAGGTCGCAAAGAAATGCGAACCAGAGATATCATGATGCCTTGAATCTGTGGCCAACCATGTTGTTTGTTTGTCATGGAAGCGAGTACGTGCGTGAAGGCAAGGAGACTTGTTGTTGTTGTTGCTTTGCCAAAAGGGGGGGGGGGGCATTGGCATGTACAGGAGAATTACTCCGTCTAGAAGCAGTTCAGGCTGCCCTTCTTCTTCTTCTTGTTGATGGCGTTCATCCTCTCCTCGAGGTGCGCACGCGCCCTCTCGGCCGCCTCGCGCTTCTTCCTCTCCTCCTCGACCTGGTGCAGGCTCCACCGGTTGTCCTGCTGCGGCTTGTCCTTGAGCTCCTTGAGCTCGGCCTCGAGGTCGCCACACCGCCTGCGCCACGCCTCGCAGTCCGCCTTGATCTTGTTGGACTGCCTCTCGAGGTCCGTGAGGGCCTCCTCGAGCGTCGACGTGAGCTGCTTCTCGGCCGAGAGGTGCTTCTCTATCGTCCTGATGCGCGCCTCCTGGTCCTCCTGGATCTGCTGCATCGTGATGTCCTTGGACGGCGGCCGCATGCCAGGTGTCGGCGATGTCGTGCCGCTCGGGCTGGAAGCACTGTTGGGCAGAGGCGGCAGCGGGATGGCAGGTGGTGGCGAGGGCAGCGAAGTGACCGACGCCGTCTTTCTGACCGTACCGTTCATGGAGTCGGAACGACCCATGGTGTCGCTAGAGTTCAGCCGAGCCTGTTGTTATGATGATGGTATTATTGTTAGTACAAAAGAAGAAAAGAAGAAGGAAGAAGAAGAAGAAGAAGAAGAAGAAACCAGACCACGAATGGTGGTCCCTTCACATACCTCAAGGGCGGCCTTCTCCAGCTTGACGGACTCGAGCTGAGACTGGAGGCTATGCTTGGCGGCGAGGGCATCCTCGAGCTGGACGTTGCGCTCGTGCAGGGCCGACAGGCGGTTGTTGGTGGCGTGCACCTGGTCAAAGTTGTTCTGCAGCTGCTCCTCGAGCTCGTCGACCAGGCGCGAGTTCTTCTTGTTGTTGCTCCGCAGGTCGACCATCTTCCTCTTGACCGTGCTGGCCTGCTCCGTGACCGTCGGGTACGGGCTCCTGAGCTCGGCGCCGTCCTCCATGAGGATGTCCGAGAGGGTCGACTTGACCGCCTCCAGGTCCTGCACCAGCGACTCGTTGACGTTGGAGATCTCGTGCACCGCCTGCTCCAGCTCGGCCGTCTTCTTCTGCTCCTCGGCCAGGGCCTTCTGGTCGGCGATGAGGTCCTCGATGCGCTCCGAGATGAGCTCGACGCTGACGTCCAGGCCCAGGGCGAAGGCGACCTGCGTGGCGACCTTCATCAGCTCCTCGCGCGCCTCGGCCAGCTGGCCCTCGAGCCTCTTGTTGATCCTTGCGTGCTCGTCCCTGACCGCCGCCATCTTGTCCTCGTGCTCCTGCCTCGTCGACGTGTGGAGGTCCTCGACCTGCTTCGCGTGGTTGGTCTTGAGCACCTCCATGCTCTGCTGGTGTGTCTTGATGGCGCGCTCGTGGGAGGCGATCTGGTTCTCGAGGGTCGAGACCAGCTCCCTCTGCGTCTCCGCATCGTGCTTGTGGGCCTCCGCCTCGGACCTGTTCTGCTGCGCCTCCGCCCTGACGTCGTCCAGCTCGTGCAGGTGGCTCTCCACCTGCCTCTTGTGCTCTTCGGCCTCGGCGGCGGCGAGGGCACGCGCCCTCTGGGCCTCCTCGAGCTCGCCCCTGGCGGCGGTGTGGGCCTGCTCCAGCCCCGCCACCCTGGCTGCGTTGTCGTCGATGATCGCCCTGTACTGGTCGATCTCGCCGCGCAGCGCCGACAGGAGCTCCCCGCTCGGGTCCTCTGCCCCCTCCTCCGCCACGGCTTCCTTGTCAGAAGTCGGGCCGGCGGCCTCCTTGAGCTGGTCGCTGGCTGTCGCGAGCTGGGCCTCGAGCTCGCCGATCGTCGCCCTCATCTGCTGCTCGGTGGTCTGCATGGCTTCGAGGGCCGATTCGTGCTTGGCCTGCCAGCCCCTGAGCTCAGACTCCAGCTGTGTGATCCTGTCGTCGTGCGTCGTCGGCCCTTCGGCAGCCCCCGCGTCCTTCGCCTCCTCGGACCTGGCAGCCTCCACGGAGGCGCGCAGGGCCTCGACCTCGGCCTGCAGCTCCCTCTCGCGCGTGGCCTGCGCCTCCTGCATCTGGTGCAGCTGCTTCTCGTTCCTCTCCAGCTGGTCCTTCAGGGACGAGACGAGCGACACATCTGTCGTGGAGGCCTTCAGGCTCGACCGCTCCCGCGTCAGGCCCGAGATGATCTGCATCTTGGTCTCCATCTCCTTCTTGGCGCTGGCGACGCCCGCCTCGAGCTCTTGTATCCTCTCCGACCTGGAGTGGAGCTCGTGCATGGCGGCGTTCAGGTTCAGCTCGAAGTTCTGCATCACCTCGGGCTGGGCCTCGAAGTTCTCCGCGGCGATGTTGCGCAGAGACGCAAAGGACCGATGGGCGCGGTCGATGATCATGACGTTCTGGCTGGACTTGCGTCGGATGACGGGCGAGATGGCTCTTGGTGACGGCGGCTCCAGGTTGTGGCGGGCCTTTGCGACCTCTGTCTTGAGCTCCTCCACCATGTCGAGGGCGGAGTGGTGCTCCCTCTCGAGCTCGGCGTACCTGTCGGCCAGCTCCCTCTCCGCCACCTCCTTCTCTGCGGCCAGCGTCTGCAGCCGTCTCAGCTCCACCGCCAGGCCTGAGCTGTCAGTCTGATGGTCCTCGGCCGGGTCATGTGTGTCCGCCTCGGGCAGTTTCTCATCTGCCTCTGGCAGCAGCAGCAGCTTCTGCCGCTCATGGTCATGGTCATCATCATCATCATCATCATGATGGTCATCATCATCGTCGTCATCATCTGCTGCTGCCGCCGCCGCCGCCGCAACCGGCTGTTGTTCCACCTCTGCCTCCTCAGGGAGCAGCTGTTCATCCGACACTGCCTCCTCCTCCTGCTGCTGCTGCTGCTGCTGGTGGTGGTGGTGGTGGTGGTCGGCGTCAGATCTGGGTTTCGCGGTCTCTGTGTCAGAAACCTCCACGCCGGCAGGGGAATCCATAGCTGATGATAATTCCGAGGAGAGCGAGCGCGACGACGAGGAGGGCTGCTCGCCGTCCTTGGTATGACCCGACGACCTCGGCTCGGACAAAAAAGACGACGGCCTCGTCTGCGTCTCGGAGGGCGAGGTCAGGGACAGGATGGAGTCGCGCACGCGGGAGGGGTGGCGTGCCTCGTCGATCGTGTCCTGCAGCTCGGCCAGCGTCCGGAGGGCCTCGTCGTACTTGGTGTGCAGGAGGTCGTACTGCGTCAGGGTGCTCTCGTGCTCGACCCGCAGGTCCAGCAGCTCCTGCGTGACGTTCTCCAGCTTGTCCTGCACGAACCTGGACTGCGCCGAGCTCGCGCGACGCTCCAAGGAAGAGGAATGTGATACCGCCTCCCGCACGGGTGGCTTCTTGTTGACCGGCGGGGCGGCCGCTTCACCGTTGGGGCCCTCCTCCTCCTCCTCCTCCTCCTCTTCCTGCATGACGGCGGCGGCGGCGGCGGGTGGTGGTACGGTGATGGTGTCGTCCTCTTCGGGTATGTCTTCCTCCCGGCCCTCGCGGATTATGCCCTCGGCCTGGCTCTGGCGGCCGCTGCGGCTCTGGCTGCGGGGTTTGTCGCCAAAGGCGCGGCTGAGGCGCTGCACGTTGTTCCCGCTGGCCACCTCGGCGGCCTCCGTCTCGGGCGCGGTCGGGTCCCCCCCCCCCTGGATGTGGTCGAGCTCGTACAGCAGCGAGTCCAGCTTGCCCAGGCTCCGCTGGCGCTCGATGACCTGCTCCAGCCTGTCGATCTCGCGCTGCATGAGCTCGGAGTCCTGGTCGGCCTCGGCGAGCCGCTCCTCCAGGGTGGATATGTAGTCCTCGCAGGCGGCCTCGTTCTCCCGGATGCGGGCGATCTCCTTGCGCAGCTCCGTGATGATGGTGGCGTTCTTGGCCTCGCCGGAGGTGTGGCCGTCCAGCTTGGACTCCAGGTCGTGGAGGTAGGTCTCCGTGTTGGCCTCGCGCTCCGCGAGCTTCGAGAGGCGGGACTGGAGCTGGGCGTTGAGGGCCTCGGCGTAGGCGCACCTGCTCTCCTTCTCGAGGAGGCTCGTCTCGGTGTTGTGGAGGGTGCCGCGGGTGCTGGAGAGGGACTGCTCCAGCGCCTGTATGGTCTTTTCGTACTCGAGCACGACCTGCTCCACGGCCTGGGCAAAGTTGTTGGACCGGTTCAGTCTCTCGGTTGCGCTGTCCCCGGGGGCCGCCCCCCCGCCCAGGTGTGGGCCCTCGGGCTGCTCCGCGTCCCTCCTCGCCTTGGCCATCTCGGCGATCAGCCTCGCGTGCCGCTGGCTCAGGGCGCCGTAGTTCTCCTGCGCGTCGAGGAGCTGGTTCTGCAGCTCGACCTCCCTCTCGTTGGACCGCTCGGACCTCTCCCCGGAGGGCCGCCTGTCGCCGCCGGCGCGGTCCGAATTCCTGATCTGCTCGCGGAGGAATGCCACCTCGGCCTTGAGGCGCTCGATGACGGCCTGCCTGTCGCCCTCCTCGACCTGCTGGATGCGGGGCTTGCTCTGGATGGCGCGGGCGCGCTGGGCGTACTGGACGGTGTTCAGGGTCTCGCTCAGGTGGAACTCGGGCATGGTGACGCAGGCGATCATGTAGGTGATGGCGTTGCCGCCGAGGGAGTCCTGGAGCAGGCGGGTCAGCTTGGAGTCGCGGTACGACACGTGGGCGCCGGCGCTGCGGGAGGACAGCTGCGAGATGACCTTGCCGAGGGCGGCCAGGCCGGCGTTGATGGAGATGCCCTCCTTGGCCCGCGCGCCCTCGGCGTGGGTGTTCTTGAGGCGCTCGCTGCCCGCCAGGTCGACAAAGTGCATCTTGCTGTCCGTGGTGGTCCACGTCTCGCTGCCCGTCATGGCCTCGACGGGCATGGAGTGCCTCTTGTCGTGCGGGGCGGTGACACCACCGGGCTTCTTCTGTACGAGGTTCAGGGAGAACACGGCATGCGAGCGGGAGGACCGGGCGTTGATGGCGGTTGCGTCCGTCTGGCGCACGGTGGACCCAAAGTTGAGCGCGCTCAGCAGGTCGTCGACCGAGTGTATATCGACCTGGCGCAGCCCTGTGAGGATGATGTTGCCCTTGGTGTCCTCTCGTATGGTGACGGGGCTGCGCTCGTTCGGGGGGATGTGGTCAGGCAGCAGGAGGTCGCGCAGCTGCTCGTTGTAGATCTCGACATAGGTGGCCCTGAGGGACCAGTTCTTTTGCCCCCTGGGCGCGGATAGCTGCGTTGATATCCTGGAGGGCGCGCGGAGCTGTGACATGGAACTTCGGTTCGGGTTCCCCCTGGGACCGTCGAGTTTCTCAAAGAGGGCGGTTGCAGCTCGAGGGATCACACCTGCACAGGGAAGGATTTCCTCAGATCATCAGCTCATGTAAAAACAAACGAGACTTTCCCCTCCCCTCCACTCTAAAACATCCACTAAATGTCTTTTTTCTCCTTTTTTTTCTTCTTCTTTTTTCTCTTCCTTCCTTTTCCCTCTGTGTTTGTCTTTGCTTACCCATTATGTCGAGGTCGTTCTGCTCGCCTGGGCCCGAGGTGCCCATGGTAAAAGACTTGCCAGCGCCTGACTGGCCGTATGCTAACAAGGAGACATTGTAACCAGTGGTGAAGGCATTGACGCAGTCGTTCAGGTATTCCCAGACGCCAGCTTGGTCGATCTCGGGGGAGAAGACGCGGTCGAAGACGAAGACCTTGCGGCCCTGGGGCGCATCGATGGCCAGCGTGGTGTCCGACATGACCTGGACCATAGATCTCTGGAACCGCTGGGGGATGAGGTCAAAGCCTGGGTCGGTCGGCTGGAGAGGGGGTCGGACGCGGACGGCTGCGGCAAGGAGGGGGAAAAAAGATCGAGTTGTGTCAGCACAAGACCCCAAGGTGACCCAAGGCGACCCACGGCTACAAACGACGACGACGAGGAGGAGGAGGAGGAAGAAGAAGAAGAGAGAGACGTACCAACTTTGACAGAGGTCTTGCCATCCTCATCCGAGGCCCTGCTCCCGCCACCGGCCTTGCTCGACGAGCTCATCCGACTGCTGCTTCTGGGTGCTGGCCGGACCATGGCGCTCAGGGGTCGCTGGGGCGCCGGAGAAGTCGGTGGTGAGGCCATCGCTGGCTGGTTGGCTGGCTGCTGCTCGCGCGTGCGTGTTTGTGTGCGTGTGCGTGTGCGTGTGGCTCGGCTCGGCCAAGGGGGAAAAAGGGACAGGCGCGGGCGGCAGGTATGTGGTGTGTCATGCAAAAGCGAGACAAAAAAAGTTCTGTTGACTACCCTGGCAGGTGTTTCTTCTTATGACAAGAGGGCGGCGGCGGCGACGGCGGGGCTTGCTGGCGCCGGCTTGCTGGGCGGCAATAGAGGTTTGCGCGCGCGCGCCGCCGTGTCTCGTGTGTGGTGGTCTCAGCGATGACAAATGGAGGAGGGAGAGGTGGTGCGAGTCTCACGGGGACGACAACGACGAGGACCCCTCGCATCAAGTCGTGCGTGGTGGAGGCGATCTCCCTCTGCGTGACGACGCGTGAGCATAAAAAAATCAACAAATAAAAAAATAAATAAAAAAAAGGGCCAAAAACAGAAGGAGAAAATAGAAGGGAGGGATAGAAAGAAAAAAAGAGTAATATTGGCGTTTAGGGATCGTTCTGGTTTAATGAATACTGGCCAGATCGGGGCGGCGGTTTTGATCCAAAGAGGGAAGCGAGTGCCCACTTTCGTTCGTCCCAGGGGAGATTGACCTGAAGCTGGGATGTGATCCGTCCGTCCGTCCGCCCTGCCTGGCTGCTTGAATATTCCTTTTTTTCTTTCTTCCTTTTCTTCTTCTTCTTCTTCTTCTTCTTCTTCTTCTTGTCTCTCTCTTTTCTTTTTCTTCTTCCTTCCCTGGCTGATTTGTAGTGGCTGTAGTGAACGGGATGACTTTTTGAAGGTACTACTATGGTACAGTATGGCTGGCTGATTTTAGGGGGTAGTCTTGGGGGAGGAGGGGCGCTTAGAGGGGGGAAAGGACGCTGAACTGACAAGGGAGGGAGGGTGTCCTGGGCTGGGGTTGCCCTCTCCCGTCACGCAATGTTGTATGCTAACTACTAACTAAGGTAGACAGAAGAAGAATACTGGGGGCCTCTCTGGGCCGGGATGCAACCTAGCAGCAGCAATGATTGCGTGCGGGTGGCTGTGGGTTTGTGCTGGAAATTACCATGGACTTTTTTATCTTGCCTCTTGCCTCTTCTCTCTTTCTTGTTCAGGGCCCAACAGGTTTGATTGTACATCGAGTTGATGGCATAGAGGAGGCCTTCTTACCGTCATGGACATGGCTCTTGAGGAGCTCGGACGAGGGGGGGGAGAGGAAAGGTGTGCTCTCTCTCTCTCATACCTACCTACCTACCTACTTCTCTCAAAACCTACATATGCATACTACTACTCTTATACCCATGCATGTGCACAGGGCGGAATGATACGATGAGGACGACCAACGACAAGCAGCAGTCCATGCACTGGCACGCAACTATCTGAGCCCACTGCCCAAAACGAGTCAAGGCCGCCCATGCAGGGTGCCAAGCAGCGCCGTGTCCACTGATTGGCGTTCCTTGTACCTGGCGTGCCTGGGGCCACGTTGCCTAGCTTGCTGCAGGTGCAAGACCACGCGGGTGGAGGGGGGAAAGTGGAGGGAGGAGAGAGAGAGGGGGGGAAGGGGGGGGGGCGCTCGAAAATCAGCCCGAGCGAGGAGCCCTTTTTTTTTTTCTTTCTTTTTTTTTTCTTTGGCCGGGACGTCCTTGCCATGGCTTATGTACAACACTACATAACAACGCAAGTTATGGCAACAACATGTGCCACTCCCTAACAGTTCTTGCTACATCTTATGGTTGGCCCGTGTTAGTATGTTTCTACAGGGGGGGAAGGGGTGTTCTTTGGCTTGGGCCTAACCTTTTTCTCACTGAACTCGACTTCCCATACTTCAGCCCCCCTTGCATCTTCTCCGCTCGTCCCTTCATCATCAGCAGAAGATATCCCCGTCCTTCTCGTTCCTCCTCCTCGTCCTCCTTCTTCTTGCAGATGATTGACAATTATTTACCGTGGTTGTCAGTATTTTTCTCGTGTTCAGGCTCGCTCCCTCCCCCACTTTCTCTCTGCATTGGTCAGATCCTCCTCGTCCGACGGGACCCCGGCAGATTGGCATGAGGATCGACCATCACCGTAACGGCGCGATAAGAAGGTGTCAGATACCATGGTACCCCCTTCCTGAATGTTCCGAGTCGTCCTCTTCGTCTGGTCGGTTCGTCACGTCAGTTTTAGCTTCTCTCTCTCTCTCTCTCCCTCTCTTTGCCCGTCCTGTCACAGACCCTGTCAGGGCCTGTCAGGCCAGTAAGAAGAAGAGGGGTGCGGAGGAGGAGAAGAAGAAGGGGGAGAAGAAGAAGGAGGAGAAGAAGAAGGAGGAGGAGGAGGAACCCTTCCCTTGGGGATCACCAGGGGTAGCACGATGTGCCTTGCAGAAAGAAAAAAAAAAAAAAAGAAAAAACGGTCCCACCACCACCATCTTTCTGCAAGAACCCACCTCTTGTTCCTTCGCAAATCTCTTGGTAGCGTGTGCGGGGTGGATGGCAGGCTGTCTTGTTTAGCCTCATAGCCATCCTCGACCCCGACCTCGACCTCGACCTCGACCTCGACCTCGCTTAATCTAAACAAAACTTGTTCCCACATTTGTGATCGACCATAAAGACGCGCACTTCCAATCCGACGGACAACTTGTTGCGTCGTGAGAGAGATATCACTATCTTCTTCTTGTAAACACCCCACCGGGACTTCTTCTTCTCTTCCTCTTGAGGCATCAAATACACGGAATCACAACTTGACTGTTGAGCGAGATATTTACTATGCAGGGGGGGAGGAAGTGTGTGTCCCCCCCTTCTTTTTCAAAGTGAGGTTTGTCAATAGCTCACGTACGGGGCTCCATTTGTAGAGGATCCTCCCTCACCACCACCATCTGGGAAAAAGGATCACCTCCTCCATCTCGAGGTGGCAAGACCATCGAGTCACAACGGACACCTGATGTGTTGCCGTATAAGCTACTTACATCCAAAAAAAAAAAAAAGGGGGGGGGGCGGTTGGACATCACACCCTCCTCTCTTCAGAGCCTGGGGCATTCCCTCTAACCCTACTCGGCACCATGGTTTCTAGATTCTTTCTTGGCAGCCGGGCCATCTTCCGTAGTGCCCTTCTTGCCCCTATACCCAACAGCATCGGCCCGATGTCTTGTATCTTTTGTTTTCTCTTCCTGGCTAGATACTTTATCTTAATATTACTCTTACTCAGAGGGAGGAGGAGGAGGGGAGGGGGGGGGGGTGTAGAATGTGGAAAATACTTCCTCTCGATCTATCATCTCTCTCTCTCTTTCTCTCGTAGGTGTGTATATGGTAAAAACAGAAGAGGAAGGGAGGGGAAAAAAAGAAGAAAAAAAGAGAAAGAAAAAAAAAAAGGGGGTGAATATCTCAACTGCCGGGTCTGCACTCCACAAATCCTCCCAAGCCACGACACCAAACAAGCCAAAGGCAAGGCACTGACTGCTGGTTCGTCTCCGTTGTTTAAGCGTGCAGGAGTTCGGAGATATCCCCCCCAGCCTAACCTTGCTTGCGCGTGTGTGAGAGACAGACCCTGCCCTGCCCTGCCCTGCTTGCTGGACCACGTTTCTGAGTTGCATTGCTCCCTCCCTCCCTCTCTCTCGCTCTCTCTCTCTCTCTGAACAAGCTCGGAACCGCTGAAACCACCGCGAACCGTTTGTTACCAGACGGGTAAAAATAAAATAAAACAACAACCCGCCCCAAGCGCCAGCTCGAAAGTTTAATGTCTTATTTTTGCTACAGGGGGAGTCTTCCCACGAGGGGTTAGTGTTTATGCTATCCTGCGAGGAGAAAGAGACCCCCCCCCCCCTCTTAAAGTAGAGAGTACTATGCATACTCATGACCGACTCCAGTGTTTGTCATGCCGAGAGAGGGAACCTACAATCTTCCAAGTTCTGCTTTGCGGACGGAGCCAGGGACCAAGGGGGGAAGTGGTGTGTTTCTCAATAAAAAAAAAATTAAAAAAAATTAAAAATTAAAAAATATCTCCATATCGTCGTCTCTCTCTGTTTACCGCAGGACTGAGATAAAACTTGTTGGTAAATGGGACGACGACTATAGTCAATCTGTGCCCCCCCACCCCCTCTCCAACCCTCAACCCCGTTTCAAAGGCGAGTTATTGTATAAGCGTGCCATTCACGTCCCTGGTCTTTTTTTTTTGGGGGGGGGGAGGAGGAGGTCGGTACCACGTTAGACAAGCCCACCCTCCTTGATGATTGAAGAACCCAATGTTCAATGCCTCCCACCAGGGCTGGATTCAAGGGCTCGCTCGCCCTGCACACAACGGCCTGAGCCGTGTGCGAGCACCGATCAACCCAACATTCGAGGACACTTGCATGTAGTCATGATCGTACTACCGTCTTTAATATTATTTTACGTACCAGCGTCTTCGTCTGTTTGCTTTGCACGACGTATGCTTGAGGAAAAAGAGGAAAAATACAAGGACAGACCTCTGGCACCGGCTTGCAGCCCTCCAGAAAGAAAAAAAAAAGGTTGTCTCGTGCCGGTTCATTTCAATGTTTCACGGCATGTGGGCTAGCGGTGGACAACGGCAGATGCAGATTGTGACAGGAGGGAGAGCATAAAAAGTATGGTGGTATAAGCAAAGCTACATGCATATGCAGTATATATGCAAGTATCTTGTATCCATCACGCACCTCTCTGCATGACCATTCTCGACCGTGCAACCCTTTCGCTACCAGACAGACCACACTCACCGCCGAATTCGTTTGGTAATACATGTCCAGCAACAAGCTTGCTTTCCCCGCTCGCTGACTGCAGCAGCCAGCATGCGGTCAGAGAGAGAGAGAGTGTGGGTGGGTGTGTGTGGCTTGCAGCAAGCCCATCTTCGGGATGCCAATGGCACGCAGGCAAGACAAGTCAAGTCAGACAAGGACACGGCAGCTTCTGCAGTGCGACGACGGGAACCTTGGGGCAACAGGACTTCCCTTCGGATGTAAGCGCGTATGGTTCGACTGACGGCTGTGAGACTTCAAACCCCCCTCCTCCCCTCCCCCCTCCCTCCTCCCCCTCTTTCCCCCTCGGCAAGTCTTTTCTGTGTGTGCAAGACTCATCATCCTGCTATTTATCCAAGTAGGAAGCAACAGGTGTTATTGACCTATTCCCCCCTGAAAGATATTATTATTACGTAGTACAAAAGAGGGGTTTGGGGGACGATGTCTCCCAGTTTCTCCACCGTTCATCCCATGTGGCATGCAGACAAGACATGCACTCAGTTAGAGAAGGAGGCTTCAGGTATCATTATTCCTAGCGTGGTCTCACTTTTTATCGAGATCTCGAATCTGCAGTGACCAGTGGCGGAGGAGGTTGGTTGAACAGTTGAGAGAAGGGGTGAGTGGGTGGCCTTGTTCAGACCTGCAGCAAGTTGGCGCTGGCTGCAGCGCACGTGAGAAGGCGCACTGTAAGTCGGGGGAAAGCGCGCACCCCTGTCAATTACATACAGTAAATAGGCGCGTCCAAGTTTGTCCCCAACGAGAGCGTGTTACTGCAGTCGCGTCAGATGTACCAGTTGCACTACCAACCAAACATCACCACCAAACACACCAGCAACTAAATACTGTATACTAGTTACTCTGTACAAGTAAGGAAGTACTTAGTCGGTCAAAAAACAAACAAACAAACAAACAAACAAACCCCCCCCCCCCACCACCTAACCACCACTCCAAAAACAATGCATGCCTCTGGCTGATGCCACCACTCGATCCAGTCGCGCGCCCACGGGCCTTTACAGACCAGTTTCCAAATGCCCGTCGAAATCATCAACCTCCTCTCCAGCCCCGATGTCTCCCATCCGGCACCAACAGAGGCGCTATCGCCCACACGGCCTACTAAGCCGCCCGCTAGGCCAGTCGATGATGACATGTTCGACTTGACCGACGACGTCTCGAACAATGCCCTCCCAACGGGCCAGCGACCGGGTGCCAGGTCGCCGCCTCTCTCGCGACGACGCAACGACTTTGCTCTCTTCTCGTCCGATGACAACCTCACGTTCGATGTGTTTGATGACGCGCAGCCGCCCGCCCCCAAGAAACCGAGGCTCGAGTCTCCCAGCACCAGCACCAGCACCAGCACCAGCACCAGCGGCGGCCCGAGCAGCAAGAGGATCCTACAGGCGAGGAGCCACACGACCGAGACGGGGCCTGGCGTGCTTCAGCCGGTCCGCGCCAGGAGCTGGCACCTGAACATAGATCCCATCCAGACGAGCAGTGACCCCTTCGCCAGCTCGCCCCCCTCCAAGGTAGCCAGGGACAGGGCCAGGGAGCCCAGAGACGAGGAGAAGGAGAACGTCGCCGCCGCCGCCGCCGCCGCCGCCGACCTGCCCCTGTTGCTGCTGGAGGATGACGACCCTTTCGCCAGCTCGCCTCGGCCTGCCGAGGCGGAGGGGCACGGGAAGCAAGCTGCAGCGCGAGGGTCGCTGGGGGAGAGGAGGCACGCGCATGTACCAAGCTCGCCCATATTTGTGAGCAGCCAGCCTCCTCTTGGGATGGATACGGCTGGTCCTACACGGGGGATGATGGATGTGAAGGACAAGGACAAGGGCAAGGGCAAGGGCAAGACTGTCGAGTGGGATCATATCTCCAGCTCTGCGCCTGAGGTCGAGACGCGGGATGACTGGGACCTGAATCTGGATCTGGTCCTGGAGAGCCACCAGCCGCGCAGGGCGTTTGTGGGCAGGAGTCGCTCGGATGTGGAAGACTTCGACCTCGGTGACCTGTTGTCGGGTTCTGACGACCAAGATGACTTGCTGGAGAATACTGACGGGGCCGGGCTCCCACCCAGGCCGGGCTCGAGCGGCCATGCTAGGTCCACCACCAACAAGGCTACCAAGCGTAGGCCCCAGGAGAAGGCCCCATCCATCAAGAAGCCCACAGCTGAAAGGGACCTGGGCCGCCTTGACAAGGCTGCTGCCAAGGAGGCCGAAAGACGCCGCAAGCAGCGCGAGAGAGAAGAGGCAAAGGAGCAGCGCCGGCGCGAGAAAGAGCGCGCCGCGGCGCTGGCAGAGGTCAACAAGGCACGCACGGACAAGAAGTCGTCCACACCCGAGATGATCGTCGACCTGCCTTCCTCGCTGGAGCCCAAGGTCAAAGTCCAGGTCGAGGCGCTGCTGGAGGACCTGAGGGCCACGAGCCACAGCTACGCCAGCCCCGTTAAGAACGTGGTCAAGTGGCGGCGAAAGGTGCGAGCGCGGTTCCACGAGGACAAGGGCCACTGGGAGCCCACACCCGAGCGGGTGGAAGACGAGAAGCACGCGATGGTCATCATGAGGGCCGCCGAGTTCGTAGAGCTCGTGCTCGGGATCGACGGCTCTGACCTGGAGGCCCACGTACTCGAGATGCAGCGGCACTACAGGCACCACACGATCATCTACCTGATCGAGGGGCTGACGTTGTGGATGCGCAAGAACCGCAACGTGCGGAACAGACAGTTTCAGTCTGCCGTTCGCAGCGCTGGCGGCGGCGACGGCGGCGGCGATGCAGAGACCTCGAGCACTACTCGTGCCGCTGCTGAACCGGCACCGGAACCGGACCCGGACCCGGCACAGACCAACAGACGACAGCCGAAGAAGAAGAAGAAGAAGGACCCCAAACCACCGCCCCGGTACATCGACGAGGATGCGCTCGAGGACGCCCTCCTCCAGCTGCAGGTAAGCCACGGGGCGCTGGTCCACCACACGGCGGCGGCGGCCGAGACGGCGCACTGGGTGGCCATCTTCACGCAGCACATCAGCACGATCCCCTACCGACGGCAGCGCGACGCCGTGAACGCATCGGCGGCGTTCTGCATGGACAGCGGGCAGGTGCGCACGGGCGACGGGGCCCGGGACACGTACGCGCGCATGCTGCAGGAGATCGCGCGGGTGACGGCGCCCATCGCCTGGGGGGTCGCGGCCGAGTTTGGGAGCGTGGGCGAGCTCGTGCGAGGGCTGGAGGGGCAAGGCCCGCTGGCGCTGGAGGGGATCCGCAGGAGCGCGAACAAGGACGGGGCGTATACAGACCGGACGGTGGGGCAGGCGGTCAGCAGGAGGGTGCACAAGGTCTTTACCGGGAGGGATGAGACGAGCACTGATATCTGATTCTTGTTCGCCTGTTGTCGGTCTTGCTTCTATAAGAGGAGAGATCTATTATTATATTATGGCTGAGAGCTTACTATTAGTGATAAATCATGTAGATCACGAATTATTGCAAGTTTTTTCTCTGGCTACTGGAGTGAAAATGGTCTCGCTCCTCGACTTCATTTACATGGTTTGTTTACCTTTTTTTATTTTTATTTTATTTTATTTATAGCTGTTTAAGTGGTTGGCTAGGCTTCTTCCATTGGCCGCCAATAAGCAAAGACCTCGGCCCGTCCTCGTTACATCATCAATGGCTTATTGTGCCCGCCCCCGGTTCCCGACCTCGACTCCTCCTCCTCTCGACTTCGACAATAATAACAACAAAAAAAAGAAGAAGAAGAAGCTCGTACAGAAAGAAAAGAGAGAAAAGAGATAGAGCAGCCTCTGGCCAAGACATGCCTCCTTCCTCAAAACCCTGCTCAGGATGAAGGGCCTACGAACACTCACGCCTCGACCGTCCCCCCCCCTCCTCCTCCCCCTCCTCCTCCGCCTCGGCAGAAGCAACAGCAGCACTGCCCGGCAATGGGGTCTACGAGCCTCCTTCGCGACGACCACAGATACGACGGCAAGCCAGCAGCAACAACAACAGCAGCAGCAGCCGCCGCCCTCCTTTGACAACCGCGTCAGGATCGTCGAGGTGGGACCGCGCGATGGGCTGCAGAACGAGAAGGCGACGATCCCGCTGGCGACCAAGATCGAGCTGATTGAGAGGCTGGCCAGGACGGGGTTGACGAATATCGAGGCTGGGTCGTTTGTATCGCCGAAATGGGTGCCTCAGGTAAACAGAAAATTGTCTCTCTCTCTCTCTATACATAATTTCATACACACAAACACATACACAATGTTGTTGCTCCCTGGACCAGAATGCTAAGAAGTCATGCTTCCCCCCCTCCCCCCTCGCAGATGGACAGCTCCAGTGAGATCCTCGAGCACATCCTCCAAAACAACATCTCCTCCCCAGGACCCATCACCTACTCCTTCCTCGCCCCCAACACCAAGGGCCTCGACAACGCCACCGCCATCCTCCACGCCCACCCAGACAGCTTCGTCACCGAGTCCACCCGCCGCCAGCAGGAAGCATCATCATCCTCCTCCTCCTCCACCGCCGCCGCCAGGCCCGAGATCGAGCTCGCCGTCTTCGCCGCGGCCACCGAGACCTTTAGCCAAAAGAACCTCAACTGCGACATAGCCACCTCCCTCGCCCGCTTCCGCGGGGTCATCGCCGGCGCCAAGCGCAGCCTGCCCGGCATCCGCGTGCGCGCCTACATCTCCGTCGTCCTGGGCTGCCCCTTTGAGGGCTACGACGTCGACCCGCACCGCGTGGCCGCCATCGCCACCGACCTGCTCGAGATGGGCGCCGACGAGATCGCCCTGGGCGACACCACCGGCATGGGCACCGCCCCGCGCACGGCACAACTGCTGCGCGGCGTCGCCGCCGCCGGGGTCCGCGTCGAGGACGTCGCCGTGCACCTCCACGATACCTACGGCCAGGCCCTGGTCAACACGGCCGTCGCCCTCGAGCACGGCATCCGCACCTTTGACGCCTCCGTGGGCGGGCTGGGCGGGTGTCCGTACAGCCCCGGCGCCACGGGCAATGTCGCCACGGAGGATGTCGTGTACTTTATGGAGAGCCTGGGCATGGACACCGGGGTCGACCTGGATGCCGTGGCGGATATCGGCGGGTGGATCACGGGGGAGATTGGGAAGAGTAATGATAGTGCTGTTGGGAGGGCGGTGCTGGGTGCGAGAAAGAGATAGTAGGAGGAGGAGGAGGCAACGGAACAGGACATTCTTGAGAGCAAAAGGAGAAGGGAAGATCAACGGTCAAGGCGAGTTTTTTTTAGGGGGGGCGTTGTCATTTTGAACGAACGGGATTTCTTGAGAAAGGGCAACAAAAAAAGAAAGAAAAAAAAAAGCCAGGGCTTTCCATTTCTCATTTCTCACTAGTCATTGATGATGGTGGTGAAGATTTCCAATGGGCATTTGGTGGTTTGTGTGTAAAATTGATATCTACTGCAGCCATTTCTTCTGCCAGGCTTGTTCAGCAGCAACACAACACCCTTTTTCGCATGCACTTCAGCAGCTCTCTCTCTCTCTCATTTGAAAGTGCTGCCTCACCACACACAAGTACAGCTGGTTGGTTCCTCCTCAGTCAAATGTCAGGAACATCATCCCGTGAGGGTGAGAGAGGAGAGAGGTTGGTGGGTTCATTGGAGGTCATGAGCCAATCAACCAGACCACATCTCTCTCGTCTTTGAACAGGAAACATTAACAACAGCTCCATCCAAAAGCCCCCCTTACAGTCAGTCAGTCAGTCAGTCAGTCAGTCAGTCAGTCAGTCCATCCTATGATCAGGAGCAGATAGATAGCTAGCTAGCTAGAGAAGCTTTCCTATGTCATTACCACATGTCGTTCCCCCAAACAACCAAATTGCTTCAAAACCCCACCAACTTCTCATACTGGCTTGGTCTGTTGTTGTGCTGTGCTGGGTTGGGTTGTAACATCGTCACTGTTGCTGTCCCTGTCACTGTCCCAGTTATCCCTCGTCACTCACTCGATATAGAGGCCAACATCCATCCACAAAGGCCCCCCTCCCCCTCCCCCTCCTTCCACAGCATCATACCATAGCAGATCCCAGCATCAGGGACCCATTGTGATGATACAGGTCGACTCCTCCACCCACACTTTGTCTCCGCTTCAGGAAGACCCCTCCCCCGCGATACAGATACACAGATACACGCATATCCTGGCCAACACGTAAAAAGAAAAAGAAAAAAACGACACACGCATACTACTTACATGGAACAGATTCTTGTTTCTGTCTTTTCATAACAGGTTGCACCCCGTAAAACAAGAAAGATCTCAGACCACACAACTCTGATTTCTTTCCCTTTGGCATCATCTGTCTGCTGGCTTGAGAGCACTTCCTTCTTTCTTCTTCTTCTCATCACCATCTTCTTCTTCAAGATCTTCTGCTGCTGCAGCTGCAGCTGCAGCTCTCTCCAACATACACAGCTTCTTCTTGAGCTAACCTCCCTTTCCCAAAGACAGGCTGTGCTTGCTGCTGCTGGCATCAGACATCTTCTTCACTTCACAGAAACACCCCATTGTTTCCTCCCCCAACCTTACTGCTGTCAAGGACCAACCCCTTTTTGTGTAACAAACCCCTAAAAACAAACATCAACCATGGTACGCTCATCGTACCCATTCGAGGCCGAACGCCAGGCCAACGGCGCCAGCGCCGCCGCCGCCGCCGCCGCCGACGACCCCATGACACTCCCTCTCTGCAACGGCTGGCGCCGCCCAACTCCTCAGACGAATTCGACCCAATTCATCACGGTGCCGCGCCGCAGCGTCACCGTCACCGTCACCGCGCCTGTGGGTGGCTACCGTCTGCCTGACCAGCCTGTGGGCGGTGGAGTCGTCCCCGCCCACGCCCACCAGCGTGATGCTGCTTCTGCTGCTACCGTCGCCCGTGGTCAGGCTGGCGTGCGCAGGCTAACCATCAACCAACGACGAATCTTGATAACCGGCGCAAGGGGTATTGCGCCCGCCGAAGACGACATCCTTGTACAAGAGATCGTCGTCTCCCCAGGCCAGGAGCCCAACGTCGAGACTCAGGGTCCGGCCGAGAAAGTCGAGAACAAGGAGGTGGACATCCTGGCGTGCGTGGTCGCCGAAAACGAAGATGGCCCTGTGTACTGCTTCCCCGATAGTGAGGGTAAGCCCAAGAACGTCAAACAAGAGACGAGCCAGACGCCTGGTGCCTGCGACATCTCGTCCCAGTTCCACGAGGTATGCCGCTCCGAGCGCTGCGCCAACATCAAGCCCGAGGTTGCTGGTCTCTCGTGTCCCACGCGGGCTGCGCGGGCTGCGCGGGCCGGATCGGGTGTGCAGACCTCTCAAGCCTCGCAGTCTTTGCAGGCCTCACAGGCCAGTGTCAAAGCCCACGGCGGACAGGCCGATTCGAACTCGAACAAGGAGGAGGACCATGACCAGACAGTACAGGCCTGCACGTCGACGACCACCAAGCCTACCAACTCTGCCAATAACATCACCACCACCACTGGCTGCATCGCTCACACTCGCACCGACTCCAAGATGACGACGTCGCTGATGACGTCTAACAACGCACAGCCTACCACCAGCGGCCGCGTCACTCGCAGCATGACCAAGACCAGCAGCGCCAACGCCAACGCCAACGTCAACATCAAGGCCGATCCCGCATCTCCTGCACCGGCAGTGGCATCGTCCTCCCGTTCCACAGCGCGCTCCCGCACGCAGGCCGCCGCCGCCGCCGGCGGTTCGACGACCAACAACAACAACAATGGCTCCTCTGGCCCGCCGTTCGCCTGGGACGTCCCCGACCCCAACGACACGCTGAAGAGGCGGCCCCACTGGAAGCAGAAGCGGATGGCATACCCGGAGGGCTACGACCCACACGCGCCGGAGGAGGTGGCGGCGCAGAAGGCCAAGTACGCGATGCGGCTGGCCATGTCTGGCCCTTGCTCTGGCGGGGAGCAGTGGCCCGAGAGCAACGTCCGGGGCGCGGTGGACGAGGGTTCGAGAGAGCGACAGGTCAAGAGGGTCATGGCCAGGATGATCGAGGAAGCCATGGCCAAGAACAAGGCCGAGGAGGAGGCCGAGGAGGCCGAGAAGCGCAGCAGGGCTCGTGTTCGCCCGAGTACTCCCACCTCGCCCGATGAGAACTCGCACGAGCACCAGGCCGCCGCCGCTCGAAACGCGCCTCCAGCTGGACTCTTGCCTCCCGTCGCCGATGGCCCCGGCCCAGGACAGATGAGCACGGCCGCCCCTGCCGAATCTTTCCCCGGTCAGACCACTACTCCTATGTTTGGCCCTGACAACACGCAGGATCGCATGCAGGCCACCAACCCCTCCTCGTCACAGCTGGGGCGCGAGGAGGACGGCCCGGGCTTGCTACAGGTATTGATGGACCGGATGCACGAGTTCCGGCAGTATGACGTGCGTGCAGGCGGCGCGCCGCTCGAGGGCCCTGTTCACGACCTTGAGTACAGCCACCTCCTCGCTTCGGGCCGTATCGGTAGACCGCGCAATGACTATGGCCCGGCGGCCCAGCAGCAACGTCAGCCTCCTCCCTCCTCCCAGCAACAAGGCCCTGGCCAGCAGGATCGGCGTGGCGAGCAGCAGGGCGGCGAGGGCAATGGCCACGATGCGTACAACAACCGCGCCACGAACGTGCTGACGGGAAGCCATGGCATGCCGCCCGCGGAGGAGCCTCCTGCGCCGGGTCAGGCCTTCCCACCGTCGACAGAAGCGTGGCCCACATTACCAGAGTCTGCGTCGGCTCATGAACCCGCCCGAGAACATGGGTGGACGAGCTGACGGTTCGCACCGTCAAGACCCAGCTGCTGGTCGCGGCGGCGGCGGTGGTTATGGTGCCGCTGGCAGAGGTGGTTATGATGGTGGTATTTAACAACATGGGACAGCCTCGGCGCCAGTAGGATGTTGGATCATCTGGTTTTTTTTGGGGGAGCATGGTGAGATCAATCTCTTTCTGGTTGACACGCCTGCTAACGCAGAACAGTTGTTTGGATCCAAGGTTGGAAGTCATCAGAGAGATGAATGAATGAGGAGCAGCAGGAAGAAGCAGCCCTCCTCGAAAAACGTCCGCAGAACTTAGGCCGACATCTCAGTACAGTCAACAGGAGGGGGGGGGGGGGGACTGGCAGCAAGCTGTCCCATCCATCAGTTCGCCTCGACATCGTCCTGTCTTTTTCCTTTCTCCTTCTCTTCTCTTTTTTTTTTTCCTTTTTTTTTCTTTCCTTTCTTCTTTCTTTATTTCCTTTCTGACCAAGTCGTTGCCCAAGCCGGCAAATGATTTGTTTTTTTTTAAATGTTTTTTTTCCGCCGACAAGATTGTCAACTCATGATGGTTGGCGAAAACAACGGCGACACGGAAAGGGCGAGATCGTATGGGGGGTATCAGCACGCTTAGAGATTGAGGCTGTTTCTGTTTTGCCGCTCCGAATCGGAGTTGATGGAAACTGGAGTTTTTGGGAGAGGACGGCAGGAGAATGGAATGCCTGGGGAGGGACTCGAATGAAAGGTTGTTGTGAAAGCAAGTCCATCCTCCTTCTTATGTCATGAGGCCGGCTGGTTTTGTCCCAGCTGGCGGCCACAATGGGGATGGGAATGGCCACAATGTAAGAAGAGTACTTTTGATGGATGATGGCTGTAAAAAAAATCCAGCCCATCCCATCCCAATTGAGACAGAGTCATATGTTGTTTTGTCATTTTCCTGCTATTCGCTTCAGTGTATTGATTGTTGTGTGTCTGCCTGTCCAAATATCATCATCAGCACATGATGCTAGCGACGTCTGAGTTTTGTGTGTGTGTTTGTGTGTGACGACGATGAGGACCAAGGAGAGAGAGGGGGGGAGAGGGGGGGGGAGAGAGAGAGAGAGAGACAGAGAGGAGAGGGGGTGGGTTAAGAGTTGGAGGAAGGAGAGAGAGTCTACTGATGAATTGTTCACATACCACCAGGCAAACAGACAGACAGCAAAGAAATCAACAAGGGAGTGTGTGTGTGCATCATGTATATTCTTGCCACCCAACTGGTTTGTTCGTTGGAAGAGGTCCAAGCCCGGGTCCAGGACAGACATTAGGCATGCACCATGGTCACCTACCCACCCACCCACCCACCTTTTCTTCTTCTGGCTACTGGTCCTTGGCAAAGGTGCAGGCCACAATGAGAGGGAAGCATGCTGTGGCCTCGAGGTAGACCTTGACGCTCTCGGCACCGGGCTTGATCTTGCCCCAGCTGACCGCCTCATCCGGCCGGGCGCCGGCATCGCTCGCATCATACTCCTGGGCGGTGTTGATGTAGACGGCGTAGTCGGCGCCGTTCCTCATGAGGTTGGCGTTGGCGATGTGGTGCTTGACGACGCCGCCGCCGAGGATGATCATGCCGGTCCGTTTAGCGCGCACGGCGATGGTGTTGAGGCGGCGGATGTCCTCGACGATGTCGATCCTGAGGCAGCGGGGCGAGGACCTGAAGGTGTGGAAGTACAGCATGTCGCCCAGGCTGCCGTCGGTGAGGGCGGGGCAGAAGACGGGGATCCTGTTCCTGTAGGCCCAGTAGCAGACGGACTGGTCGTTGTTGATCTCCCTGCCCAGGCGGTGGATGACCTTGGACGGGGTCCAGACCAGCTCGCCGTCGACCGCGGCGCCCCAGGCGTCGGTGTGCGCGCCGGTCCGCCTGCTCTCCTCCTGCTCCTCGAGCATGCTGTCGAGGATGGGCACGACCCAGTCCTCGAACCTGCAGTAGTTCTCGTTGGGCACGACCATGTTGCCGATGCGGTTGAGGCCGCCCCGGCGCATCTCGGCGCCGGGCGTGGTGAAGCTGCCCATGTAGGTGTGGCCGAGGCACTTGATGAGGTCCTCCTCGATGCCGCCGGCGGTGGTGACGACGCACGAGACGTGGCGGTGCTCGACGAGCCAGCGCAGGGTGCCGCGCAGGCCCGAGGAGATGAGGTTGGAGGTGTAGCCCAGGAAGATGGTGGCCCCGGCGCCCGTGTCGGGGTCGCGCCAGGCGCGCATGTTGTTGATGATGTCGACGGCCCTTGCCTGGGCCGAGGCCTGGATGCCCATGTGCCTCATGCCGTGCAGGAGGTCGGCCGCGGCGATGGGGCGGGGGATCTTGTTGAAGTCGAGGTCCTGGACGGGCTGGGAGCCCGGAGGCATCTTGCCACTGACGAGGACAGCATCTCTGGCCGTGGAGGGGGCGGCGTCTCCTGCTGCTGTTGCTTCTGTTGTTTCTTCTGCTTCTTCTGGGTGGGATGACATGATGAGAGAGAGCTGATGAATGGATGAGGGAGAGAGAGAGAGAGCCTGCAGATGCAGGTACCAGAGAGAAGTTGTTGTTGTTGTTGTCGTCGTGAAGTCGTGTTGAAAATTTGACCGAAGTTGCTTGTTTAGGCGGCAGTCAGTGTGTACGGTTAGGTACATGGTACGTACCCAGTGTTTGGCGAGAATACCACGGTAAAAGTATTTAGTACCAGCACGCGCCAAGCCAAGGAAGGGCATACATATATGAGGAAGTCACGACCAACATGAGTACTATCAAGTATATTTATTTATTTGTTTATTTATTTATTTATTTAAATATTCCTTCTTTTCACTTTTCCTACAACAGCACATATCAAACTCGATACCAAAATCTTCCTGCCCAGAGAACTGTAGGTGCAGGTTGTCATAAGTGTCAAACCAGGAAAGAGGAGGATTTTAATAAATAAATAAAAAAATCAGAAAAAAAAGAAAAAAGAAAAAAAAATTCAATGCAAAAAACTTTGAAACGTGGGACCTTCCTTGTTGAAGAGAGCGAGCGCGTGGAGAGAGGGAATGCAGGCGCGGCACTCGGCAGGGCTACGGCACAGCGCCTAGACGAATCCCTGACAGCTTGTCATGGCTGCTGCTTAGTAGATCAGTACATCATAGTGTACTTATGGGCTGACTGCTCTGCTACTGCTACTGCTGTGCTGGCTGACCAAACCCCACCGGGCCCAGCTAATAGCTAGTATGGTAGTACAGCTGCCCATAGGAGGAGGAGTACGTGCTGGTACCGTCCCCGTCCCCAGCAGACTTGTACTGGAAGAGCATGGTCATAGGTCATAGTACATACTAAAGCAGCAGTACGTACTCAGGAAAAGAACCCGGCCCCCCCTGTACTTGCCACACCCCCCCCTCCCCCATCACCCCATCCCCTGTTCTCCCTGTCATGAGCCGCCAGGGACAGGGACCTACCCAGTGATCCTCGATCATGGTATGGAGCTAGGCTGTCTTAGCAGCCCACGCCATAGTACCTTCTTCGTGCCTTCTCCCGCAGAATACCGTGCCATGACGGTACCATGTACATACATTAGTAGCCATAGTAGCCATAGTAGCCATAGTAGCAGCAGTTAGTAAGATTGGCTCCAACCCTTGCTCTGCTGGCCTGTCTGGGTTGGTGGGTGGGTGGCCGGTACTAGGTACATACTAAAGGTACACACAAACACACACACACACAACCCTGCCTGCCGTTTTGGGGGGGGGGAGTGGTGGTGGGAGGGAAGGTGTGAAGGGGGAAGGGAAGGGAAGGGGTGGGGGGGGGGGGGAGAAGGAGGGAAGGAGGGACCTTGACCTGTCTTCGATCCGACGACCTCTGGGAACCTTGACTTTTTGACTTTTCTCACCTTTTTTGAGGCTGCACCCAAAAAAAAAAAAGAAGCCAACCAAAACCCACCACCGTCACAAAAGAAACCAAAACCAAAAACCAATACAACCTGACCACCGACGACGACCTTCACGACAAGTCAGTCGGGTCCTCTCTCGACCGTCTCTGCTCGGGATTCAGGCCGTTGTTGTTGTCATTGGGTCCTCGTCTGGTCCACGGCAGCATCGTCCGCTCCCCTCCGCTCCCCTCTGGCCACCACCACCGACCGCCCGCCGCCTGCTTGCTGCGTCGAGTCACATCCGTCCCTCCCTCAACAAGATCCACAACTGCACGAAAGATCATAATAATAATAATCGACATGTGCATTGTCTTCGCATCTGTCCCCTCCTGCTTCCGCTTCTGACAGACACCCACACGTGCACCCGCAATCAGGGGCAGCTTTTCTGTTTGCCCTCTGGGAGAGACAAGACATGTATGCTGAGCCTCTTCTTCTTCCTCTTCTTCCTCCTCCTCCTCCCTCTTCTCTGATGTGTGTTGTTGGAGAGTCTCCATTATAAAAACACACAGAACACGTTCACACAGTCTTTGTTCCCCACCGCCAACAACCCTGAACGACAAACCACAAACACACAAACACGCCCACCGCCCCATCTTGGGTTTTTTTTCTTCTTTTTTCTTCCTCTTTCTTCTTTTCAATGTCGTCTGACAGTACCTTGTCTCGACAACACCTGTCCTCCCTTCTGCCTGTTCCTGTTCCTGTTCCTCTTCCTCTTTCTCTTTCTTTTCCTTCTCGTCGTCCCTCATCTCCTCCCCCCTTGTGCAGCAGCAGCAGCAGCAGCAGCAGCATCATCATCATCATCATCATCATCATCATCATCGCGTTGGAAGTCCATCATCCAGCATGCGCCCAAACCAGTATCGACCTCCCAGCCGAGGTTACAACAACAATAACATCAACAACAACAATAATGGCCAGCTGGGCATGCCGAGGCTGCCACCTCTAAACACTAATGTCTACCCTGATGATGTCTATTATGCTCAACCTCCCCTCGACTACAGGTCTCGATACAACCCTCGCTACGACGACCGCCGCTCCCGCTCCCCGAGAGACAGGTCCCCCGACCGGCTTACCGACCGAGGCTCCCAGTACGGCGACAACGACCGCCGCCGAACCTCAGGAGGCGAGGCGAGGGCGGGTGCTGCCGCCTTCCCGTCCAGCCGAGATGGAGCATTCCGCGACCCCATGACCGGACGCGAGCCCCCGCGCGGCCCCAAGGCCTATCTGGACCCTCCCAGCGGCCCACGCGGCGGCGGCAGCTTTGCTGGTGACTTTAGAGGGAGAGCCCGCGGCGGCAGGGGCGGCGGAGGAGGCGGAGGCGGAGGTGGAGGAGGCGGCGGTGGTAGGGGGGGAGGCGGAGGGGGCTGGCGCGACGAGAGCAGGGACCGCGGCCGCGAGCGAGATTTTAGAGACAGGAGAGAGGACGGCCCGCCCTTCCGATCAGACCGCAGCAGGGAGCGGGACCGGGACCGTGACCGTGACCGGGACCGTGACTGGCGGGATCGTGAGGGCCTGCGGGGGCGCAGGCCCTCGCCCGCGCCTCGGAGGTCACCGCCTGGGAGAGATTTTCGGGACCGCGACCTCCTCCAGATGGGTGTCGACCCCGAGCGGCCCAGGAGGGGGTCCAGAGATGGGCCCCTGAGCGCTGGCTCCTCGTCTTCGGATCCCCCCTTTGGCTCCCGCGGCAATGGCTATCGTGGCCGTGGCGGCCAGCGCGGTCGAGGAGGTGGTGGCGGAGGAGGAGGAGACTGGGACCGTGGCCGAGGGCGTCCCTTCCACGAGGACCGAGCTGAGCCGCGCTTCCCGCCCAGGAGTCGGTCGCAGGAGGGCCGCTGGGGTGGCCGTGACCGCGACGACCGCGATATCCACAGGTTTCTGGACATGGACGTGCGCCCCCGCGACGGGCCCAGGGAGGAGCAGCGCGAGCTCTTCCCCAGCTCGACACCACGCGACCCCCGCGACAGCGTCGAGCGCGAGCGCGCCACCAGCAGCCGCCCGAGGCCCGAGCGGCAGAGCTCGGTGGTGAACGAGCCCCCCCTCCCCCCGGCCTCGGGCGCAAAGGCCATCACCCCCCCGCTTGCCCCCGTCCCTCCAGCCTTTGGCTCGGCCCCGACCCGTCCCACACCCACACCTGATGCCGCCGCCGCCGCCGCCGCCGCCTCCAAGGCACCGCCCACCGGCCCACGAGCTCTCGCCGAGGACCGCCAGGACCGCCCCGCCTCGTCCGAGAAGGCTGTCGGCGACACCTGGGCACCCCCCCCGGCCCCTACCAAGTCCATGAGCCCTACGACGATCCCCACCGGCCCCCGCGCACAGCAGCTGCAGAAACAGCCCCGCCCCTCCAGCAAGCAGTGGATCAACCCTGCCCTCGCCGGCGGCAAGGGCGGCCTAAAAACGCCCGGCTCCCCCAAGATCAACCGCTCCCAGAGCTTCGCCTCGCCCACGTCCCGAACTTTTGGCCAGCGGCCCGATTATTCCTACGCGGATCGACACGGCGACGATGCCCGGCGGCCCCGCAGCAGCAGCGGCGCCGGTGCCCAAGGTGATGATGGCCTGCACCCTCTGAGTATCCCCGGAGCAGGTGACGCCAGGGTCGAGCGCGGCACCCAGTCTGCACGCGCCTCGGTCGATCGTGACATGCGCTCCATACCTTGGAAATCCCCAGACATGCGGTCCTCCGGCGGCGGCGGAGGAGGAGGAGGAGGAGACGTATCAGACCGCGTTAGTGTTGCGTCTGCAATCTCACCCACCGCGGTCAAGACAGGCAGTCCCGCAGTAGCAGCCCGCCCGGCAGAACAGCAGCGCCCAGGCGGCGGCGACGACGACGACAACGACAACGACGACCCAATGCATGAGGACGGGGAGATTGTCGACGACCTCCCCGCCAGGAAGAAGAGACGCCTGAACATCAGTGGTGTCCGGATCTCCCTGCCGCCCAGGACCCCACCGGCGCTCCCGCCCGTCGACCAGTCGTCAGACTCGGACGACGAGGACATGGGCGACTGGTTCGACGAGCAGATCGCCAAGGCCGAGTCGGAGATGAAGAAGCTGGGAGACACGACAGCTGTCGTGGTGCCGACCGAGGTCGTCATCCGCTATGCGGCCATGACCCACAACGGCCTGCTCAAGGTGGCAGCAGGGGAGGGCCAGGGCCTCAGGGACATGCTGGCCCCGTACCCCAAGGATATCGTCCTGCCGACAGAAAACCAGCCAGCACCAGAGGCGGTGGCCCCGATGGCGGAGATGGCAGGGACAGCAGGGGCCCCAGCAGGAGGAGAAGAGGCCAGGGCCACAGCGGCCACTCGCCCGCCCGAGGTCGTGCCGCCAGAGGCCGAGCCTGAGCCTGAGGAGCCAACACCCCCCCTGGCCAGGACGGTGGCTTCGGCCCCTGAGCCCCAGCCCAAGGTCGAGGAGGAGGATATGGAGGTGGACGGCAGCAGCAGCGGCGCCCACGTTCCCATCCCGACTGTCGAGCAGCCTGAGCCCCAAGATGAACAAGGAGACGTCACGATGGAGGACGCGCAGGTACCGAACAACGGCCCAGAGCCCTTGGCCCCCGAGAGCGAGCCGGTGGCGACGGCGGCAGCGACGACGACGGCGACGACGACGACGACCAACGGTGTATTGCCCCATAATGACCAGCAGCAGCAGCACCTCATGCCTCCCGCGCCTGAGCAGCCTGCCACGGCCACAAACAGCCCGACCCCGATGTTGGTGGTGGAGGAGGAGGGGGAGGAGGACGAGGAGGACGAGGACACCGATCTCGAGGTTGACCCGGACACGCTGGAGCTTGTCCGCGCGGCCATGCAGACGCCGCCCCTGGAGGACCTGCCCTTCTTCGGCAGCACGAGACCCTGGCAGGAAAGCAGGACGGCCATGCGGTCCATGCAGTGCAGCCCGGGCGTCGAGAGCTATATCGCGCGCGTCCTGCAGCAAGACGCCACGTTCGCCCGGGCCGACCAGGACGAGAAGAGGATGGAGTACAAGGGCAGATACGAGGCGTACCTGCGCTTCACCCTGTCCGACGACCCCGTCGCCGCCAAGAGCCGTGACTTCTTCAACAAGTCGAACCCGCCTATCGACGGCCTGGGGCCCGTGCCGGCCGGGAACGAGACGAGGTCCGAGGGCCGCAGGGCCGGCAGGTTCGCCACGGAGCGCGACATGGAGCGCATCATGGCGCAGTCCCTCCTCGAGGCCAGGGAGAAGGAGGAGCGCGAGACTAGGGCCGAGAAGCTGAAGCACCCGCGGGAGAGCGAGGCCGTCATCCCGGACATGTACTGGACCGAGGAGGACCGCAGCAAGGAGACGTTTGTTGACACCTCGGGCTACCTGGACCCGGAGAAGCTCGTGGCAAACTGGCAGGTCCTGCCGCCGCTGGCCAACTTCACCGACGAGGAGGCCGCCCAGTTCGAGAAGGCCTACCTCGAGTTCCCCAAGCAGTGGGGCAAGATCGCCGAGCAGATCCCCAAGCGTGACTTCCACGCCTGCATCCAGTACTACTACATCAAGAAGAGCACCCTCAACCTCAAGGAGAAGCTCAAGAAGCAGCCCAAGAAGAGGAGAAAGGGCAAGACGAAGGCCCGGTCCAGCGCCCTCGCGTATGAGCTCGGGAACCCAGAGGAGCACCAGGAGGAGGCCGCCGCCGCAGAGACGGGCGAGAACGGCGAGCGGCGCCGGCCCCGCCGTGCCGCCGCCCCGACCTGGGATTTCGAGAAGCCCGTGGAATCTGCCGAGGGCACCCCCGTAGCGACGCCGAGCGGACGCAGGGCCCCGGCGGGCTCAAGGACGGATGCAAACGGCGAGAAACCCGACAAGCCTGCCCGTCGGCCACGGAAACAAAAGGACAAGGAGCCGAGACAGCCCAAGACACCACAGGTCCTGGCACCCACCCCGGAGAAGGGGGCCGGCCGGGGGGCCAGGTCGCGGTCCAGCTCCAAGGTGCCCCCGGGCTTACCTTCATCTGCTGCTGCTGCTGCTGGTGGTGGTGCTGGTGGTGCCGGCGGCGATCTGGTGCCCACCCAGAACCCGACGGCTGAGATGGGCCGGGTTCCTCTCTCGTTTGAGCCTCGCCGCAACTCGCCCATGCCCACGATACCGTCCTCGCTGGCACTTGTTCCCGGCCACAGCCTGAACCAGGGCGACAAGACGGTAGACATGATGGCCCCCCCTCCCGCGCTGCGACCCGAGCCTATGGTCCCGATGCCGCCCAACGTCGCTGCTGCTGCTACTTTTGATCTCAACCCTCATGCTGCCATCCCTGGACCTGCCGCGCCTGGCCCTGTCGAGCCGCCGGAGCGCGGAGGAGGAGGAAGTGGTGGTGGTGGTGGACGTGCTACCCCTGCGCCCGGCGCGTCCAGCTACTGGAGTGTTGTGGAGCAGTCTGAGTTCACGGACCTGCTCCGAAGCTTTGGCACAGATTGGCCTGCCATCTCCCAACATATGACGACTAAGACTCCGACTATGGTAAGAAGACACATGAATTCCTTTGGGGGGGGGGGGGGATTGGGGACGCCGCCTCTGGCTTACTACTAACACACTCGAGCAGGTCAAGAACTTCTACAGCAGAAAGAGCAAGGAGTATAAAGAGTGGAGGACGATCGCCGACGAGGCCGACGCAAAGAAGCAGAGGGGCGAGAAGCTCCCCCCTCCGCCGGTGTCGACAGCCGCGCCGCGGAACAAGAAGTATGACCTCCCCCCAACGCATCGTCACGTGGCCTCGCTGGACGGCGCCGTGGAAGACGTGATGGCGCTCAAGGTCGAAAAGCAGCAACCGCCGCCAATCAACACCAACTTTCCCCGGCCGATCGCACAAGCACCTTCACAGCAGCAGCAGCAGCAGCAGCAGCAGCAGCCCCTGCTGCAGCAGCCACAGGCAGTCATGGGTCAGCCCATGTTGTTTGAGAGGGCGGAGCGCAACGATCGGCTGGAGAGGAAACCATTGTTATCCTCGCAGCCCGGCACACCATCCCTTGAGCCAGTCAGTCGCCACGTGCGCTCTGTGTCGGCGTTTCCCTCGTCCGAGAGAGACACCGAGCCCCTCTTGTTGTCGCAGCATCAGCAGCAGCAGCAGCAGCAGCAGCAGTCGATGCGGCACACCCTCAAGCCTGGCCCCCTGTCAGCCGTCGAACAGCCGCCGACGCTGCCATCACAAGCAATGCAGCCTGCTGCTGCTACTCGTGCAGGCTTTGCCGAATATGACCCACACCTGAATATGCTCAGCGCCACTGCCCGGGCGCGAAAGGCCCCAGCGGACCTCCAGCCCAAGGATGACCCAAGGCTCATGGAGAGACCAATCCTCAAGACGGAGCCTGACACGGGCAACCATTTTGAACCATTTGTCCCGTCACAAGCGCCTCCTCCGAGACCAATGTCTGCCAAGCCCATACTGATTGATCGGAGAGCCGAGCCGCCGAGGACCACTGTTCCTCCTCCTCCTCCGCCGAGCCAGGTCTATGGCCACGTTACTCCCGGCCCCCATCAGATGATGCTGCAGCAGCAGCAACAGCAACAACAGCAGCAGCAGCAGCAGCGTGAGCCAATGAGGGAGGGCATGCGAGAGCCGCAGATGATGACCACGCCTGTGGATGAGCGTCGGATGGCGAGCATGCCCAGCCGTGTGCCCAACCCAGGCGTCTCGGATGTACGAACTGACGGGCCGCCTCGGATACCGAACCCCAACCTCATCAGCTCTGATGGCGGCGTTGGCGGCCCTCCACGTATACCCAATCCCAACCTGGTACAGCAGACGACAGAAGGAGGCGGCGGCGGCGGCGGTGGTCCACCTCGTATACCCAATCCAAACCTGGCCGCCGAGACCCCTACACGCAGCGGCCCTCCTCCACCTGGAGGCTACTTTGACACTAGCTACGGCGTGTCTCCTTCTCGTCCGTCCCCTGCACCTCCTGCTGCTGCCGCTGCCGCTGCCACCCCCTCGAAGCCGCCAGAGCCTCGTAAGACGTCGAACCTGATGGCCCTCCTCAACAGCGACGATTCGTCCGCGCCGCCCCCCCCACCGGCCCCGAAGAGGGTTGATGAGGTTGCCAGGGGGGGAGGAGGAGGTATGAGCACAATGTCCAGCCCTATCCTGTCAAGACAGCCGCCACCGCTGCCACCACATCCACCCGCCGGCCCCTCGCTCATACGAAGAGACGACACGACACCGACCTATGCGTCCTCCTATCCTCGGACGACCCCAGGGGCGGCCTCCGCCATGCCGTCGCTGAAGCCGTACAGCACACCCCACAGCCAGTCACCACAGGCGCAGCACGCCGGTGTGTCGAGGTCCTCGGTTGTGTCACCTGTCGAGATGGTCAGCGAGAGAGAATACTATGGACGCCCTCCTCCGTATGGAGCGCAGCAGCAGCAGCAGCAGCACCAGGCGGCGCAGTCGTCTGGGTCGCCCCACCAGCCGCACCACTATCCCTCGCCCGGCCAACAGCAGTCGCCCATGGTCTATCAGCCGCAGCCGACCTCTTTCCCCGGCTATGGGGCGCCCGTGTCCCAGGCCCATGCCGCCTCGCCGACAATGCAGTACACGCCCACTGCGTCTAGGTCCAGAGAGCCGCCGCGCGAGAGCTACCTGCGAGACTCTGTGCCGCCGAGCCGCGAGACGGCGTGGCCCCCGCCGCAATCACAACCAACGAGCGCCACAAGGCTTCAGCAGGACACCCCCTGGCCCGTTCCGAAGCCAACGCCCGCGCCTCCTCCGCCGGCACAGTCCCCCTGGGCCACCCAGCACGGGGGGGCGAGCAAGCTGCAGCCTGTGCGAGAGCCGCCTGGGCCGTCGTGGTCGTCTGCGCCGCCGTCACATCTCGGTCTCAGGGATAGGGACCCTAGAGAGGTCAGAGACCCCAGAGACAACGGCTACGGCATCGGGGGCCTCCGTGACGCCGCGCCTGCTCCTCCCCCTCAGCCTCCTCGGGACGACCGCTACAGCATGCTCGACGCACAACAGCGCAGCACCATGTCCGATCCCAGGATGGCTGATCCTCGTATGGACCCCCGTGACCCTCGAAACGATCCGCGAAACGATCCACGGAATGACCCACGGAATGACCCACGGAACGACCCGCGAAACGATCCGCGAAACGACCCAAGGAATGACCCGCGAAACGATCCTCGCAATGATCCTCGCAATGACCCTCGCAATGACCCTCGCAATGACCTGCGCAATGATCCTCGCAACGACCCGCGCAACGATCCAAGATTGATGAGCGGCCACGCAACCCACCACCAACACTCGCACTCGGGCTCCATGAGCCGCGCATATGCATCCTCGCCGGTACCCAGGGAGATGATCAACGGGCCACCGCAGGCGCAACAGCCACCCAGCTTCCCGCGCTATGGCACGCCAGCACGCGATATTGTACAGCCGCCGGCCAGGAGCTACACGCCAGCGTCAGCCCAACACTACGAGATGCAGATGCGTGCGGACCGTGAAATGCGTGACCGCGAGTTCATGGTCGCAGAGATGCTCGAGCGCGAATTCCGGGAGTCCGAGAGGCAGCGGATGGAGATGAGGGAGAGGGAGAGGGGGAGAGAGATGCACGCGGCGGCCGAGCTGCGCGACATGCGCATGCGCGGCGGACCGCAGGAGTACAGCCGAGGACCACCGCCACCACCCCCGCCACAGCCCGAGTACCACGGCGGACCAGCAGATTTTCGCGCGGAGCTTAGGAGCGCCCCGCCGCCGCAACAACAGGCGCCGATGCCGCAGCAGCAGCAGCAGCAGCAGCAGCAGGCAGATCCTAGGAGGCCTCAGCTCCGGCCCCCTCACGAGGGATATGTGCACAGCCCTTTGGATAGAAGATATTAGCTGGAAGGGAAGGGGGGTGAGGGGGGAGGGTTTGGGGAATGTGTCTGAAGGGGCATGATATGTACTCCTCCTTTATTTCTTCTTGGAAAGGAATGAAGGGTAGGGGCTTGGGGGTTGGAGGCAGATGATCCAAAGATTTTTGTACGAGTACAAAATATGGATATCACGTCGTCACCAATGTTGAGGATGTTCTGGTGGTTTAAACACCAGTGGTTAAGAACAGATGATGAAAAAGACTACAGGGCACAGTGGCCCAGCAAGTCACTTAATTCTCCTCAAGACATCTTGAGAGAAAGAAAGAGAGAGAGAGAAAGAGAGAGAAAGAATCTCTTCAAGGAAGAGGGTGCAGTTCTGCTCCTCAGAAAACCTATGAAGGAAAAAAAAATTGAAAAAAAAAAAAGAAAAGAAAAAAAAGTCTAATTGTACATGTTTATGTAATATGCAATGCATGTAGGAATGTATAAGTAGATGTATGAATGTAAACCTTAAAACAATACCTGTTCTGCTTGGTTGCTTGGTTGTAGGTGAGTGAGGATAGTTGTGGATGGTGTAATGGTTGGTGATCTTCTTGTTGTTGTGTTCAATCACATCAGCCTTCTTTCATTCTAAAATCATTCTCTCCTTCAGACCAGAATGAGAAAGCTATTATATATGTGTGTGCTGCAGCTTGGTGGCTCCCTCTTGTTTGAAAAAGTAAAAGTACAAGTCCCCTTGAAGATTTAGATACTACTTTGACTCTTGAGTAATTACGACAAATAATGAGGGTGTCTAGACTTTGTTCATTTCCATCCTGTATTATACCATTGTTTGTTGAATCTTCTCTTTCCCTTGCATCATAATAACTGGCAGCCGGCCACTTCTGAAGAGAGAGAGAGAGAGAGAGAGAGAGAGAGGACTCTGCTACTAAGGAGATGGGAAACCTCTTGACTGTTCTACAGCCAACAAGCAGCACGTATATACACATAAGGAGTGGAGAATGAAGGATCGAGGGAAGAGCACGAGACCCCAGAAGAGGAGGGGGGGGAGGGGGAGAGGCTATAGAGGAGGCACTGGGGGACAATGCACGTGATGGTAATCCTTCTGAGACGGGGGGCGGGCCCCAAATTGGGAATCCATTCGGCTAATATTGGGGAAATGTAGACAAGGAGGAGGAGGAGGTGAATGATTGTGGTGGCGAATTTCTTCTCCCTTTCTTCTTCTTCTTCTTTTCCTATCTGCATCCAGAACATTTTCCCCACCAATTAAACAATTGTCAAGTACCGGCTCAGCTGTGTTATAACCCAACAGCTTGGGACAAGTAAGCAACAATTGGCTGAAGGAGGAGGGAGGTCGCCACTCGGTTCACTCCCAATAATATCATTAACTGATCGATGTGTAAAATATAAAACGCCACACACGCACACACACACAACCTTCCAAGTCCGAGTCGAGGGCTGTGCCGGCTAATGCACCATCTCCTGCAGTGCTACTCTACCGTATATTGTTCAGCCGAATACTAAACTACAACCTGGAAGTCGATCTCTTGCATAAAACGCCACCCCCCCCCCAAAAAGGAAATGTCTTGTTCCTCCAACCACATAACAGCTCATAAATGCATGCAAACAACTCCACAAAGTGAGCCCCTAATAAGTTCTAGCCCCCTCTTCTTCTTCTTCTTCCTCCTCCCTTTTTCCCCTCACCTGTTGTTGCAGGTCACATTTAATAGTATGAACCGCATAATCGCCCAAAGTTCTCGTCCTCCACAATACCCCGTCGACCGAACACCCCTCCCCCCTTCCCCTTCCCCCTCCCGTCCTCCCTTGTCCTGGACCAACCCCCCCCAGCTGATCACACCTCGTGCCACTTGCTTGGGTTACCAGCCCCCATATGGGGAAACCTAACCAAACCAATGAATCCTACTGTGGTACACATATTGACCGGGTGTCACGGCCTGGTGGTCCACCCCCCCCCCCCCCAATGGCGAACAAACGAGAGAGATAAGTCAGAGGTGGGGCCCTGTCGTTGGATTGGGGAGGATAACACACGCATACACACACCCCCGCCTTTCATGCGAACGTTACAGTAACATACAAACAACAACACTTTGGCCGGGGCGGGGTCCCAGAGCATCCTTGTTTTGTCTGTAGTGCTTATCTCAAAGCAACCCCGTTGATAACCCTTTTTTATTTTTATTTTTTTAAAAGTACTTATATATCGGCCTTCATGAATCCTATATCGTTATCATCATGTCAATCTTTGCCTTCCCTGTAGTGAAAGTCTCTCTGCTTTTTTTTTTTTTTGGACGGACACGAGAGAGAGAGAGAGAGAGAGAGAGAGATAAGAGACAAAAAAGAAGGAGAAGAAAGGGAAAAAAAGATCTTCGTTTGTGTCGTTCTCTTTTTTTCCTCCTTTCTCTCTCGTTTTTATTTTTTATTTTTTATCTTTTCTATTTTGAAATCCAAGATGTCTGTCCGGTTCCGCCCAGACGCAGACGTCGCGGCATTCGACGACAACGAGCAGTCATCCGAGAAGTCTCAGGATGTGAACCTCGACGAGAAGAGGGCCACGGATGCGTCGTCGCAGCAGGTCCAGTGGGTGGCCCCGGACGACTGGCTCGTACGCCTCAAGGAGGGCTACACAGGACGCCACGGCGGGGAGACGCTGCCGCCCGGCTCGGACCCGGACCGTGTGGCCGAGGCCATCTTCACCATGAACGAGGAGGAGTCTGTCGGCTTCCTCAAGACGGTCCTCGTGGACCACCAGCACGACTACTCGTTCGACGTGAACCTGATGCAGCGCTGCAGGGAGCTGGTCGAGGGCCACGAGGCCTGCGCCATGGGGCAGGGCGACTGGGCGTACGAGACGTGCAGGACGGCCGGGCTGATCCACAACTGGTCGCCTTACGCCGAGGTCCGCGCCGTGACGATCCCGTATGACGACCCCAGCGAGCCCTGCGAGAGCTTTCGCGCCTATGTCCTGGGCATGTTCTGGGTCTGTGTCTGCACGGCTGTCAACACTTGTAGGTTTTTTTGGGTTTTTCTTTTCTTTTGGTCTCTCTGTGCCTCAAACCACATCTACAGCAACCCCAGTGATGAATATTATTTAAAAACCTGACTTTTCTTGCAGTCTTCAACCCTCGCCAGCCCGGCATCTCCATCCCCGGGTCCGTCGTCCAGCTCCTCCTCGTCCCCATGGGCCGCAGCATGGCCCTCTTCCTCCCGGACTGGGGCTTCCGGTTCCGCGGCACGCGGTACACCCTCAACCCGGGGCCCTGGACGTCCAAGGAGCAGCTCTTCGCCACCATCATCTTCAACGGCGCGGACACCATCGGCAACTTCACGGGCCTGCTGGTCATGCGTCTCCCGGCCTTCTTCAACCAGCACTGGGTCAGCTTCGGCTTCGCCATCGTGCTCGCCCTGGCCAACCAGATCTTCGGCCTGGGCATGGCCGGCATCCTGCGCCGCCTCACCGTCTACCCCGTCGAGGCCATCTGGCCCACGGCCCTGCCCACCATCGCGCTGAACAGGACCCTCATCAACTACGAGAACAAGCGCGAGACCATCAACGGCTGGAAGATCTCGCGGTACATGTGCTTCCTGGCCGCCACGGGCATCTTTATTATCTATTACTGGCTGCCGAACGAGGTCTTTCAGGCCCTGCGGCTGTTTAACTGGATGACGTGGATCTCTCCTGACAACCTGAACCTGGCCGTCGTTACGGGCTCGTATGGCGGGATGGGTTTCAACCCGGTGTCGAGTTTTGATCCGAACCTGTCTGGTTCAACGACCATGAACTCGCCCTTTTTTGCGTGAGCATCTTATCTCATTTCATTCCGGTCGTCTTGTGGTTACATTATTGAAGAATATCCAAGGACTTTGCTGACCGTAGATACTTTTCTTTTCTTCTTCTTCTTCTTCTTCCTCTCCCATAGCCAACTTCAACAATATGTGATGCGCGTGATCAGCGGTATAGTAATTCTCATCATGTATTACACAAACGTGTCCTGGTATGTGTACCAACTACTACTACTTTTATTCTCATGATGCAACGATGGGACTTTTTTAAATTTTAATTACTAAACCAACAAACCTTCTTTCCTAGGGGCGCATATATGCCCATCAACTCCAACGACGCCTTCGACAACACCATGACTGCCTACAACGTCACCAAGGTTCTCAACGGCGACAACAGCGGGGTCAACATTGACAACTACAAGGCGTACGGCCCCCCTTACTATACCATCGCCAACCTCTTTGTGACGGGCGGCAACTTTGTGTACTACACCTTCTCCATCGTGTACGTCTTCATCAAGTACTGGCAGCCCCTCAAGAAGGCGTTTGTCGGCATGGTGGTCAACACCATCAGGCGCCGGTCCATCTACACGGGCTTCTCCGACGGCCACACGCGCATGATGCGCCGGTATCCAGAGGTGCCCGAGTGGTGGTACGGCATCGTCTTTGTGTTTGGCTTCGTCATCTCCATCGTGGCCTGCGTGGCGTGGCCGACGCAGACGCCCTGGTGGAGCATCCTGGGGGTCACGGCCATCGGCGCCCTGCTCACCATCCCCTGGGTCATCATCGAGAGCATCGCGTCGACGGGCATCTCGCTCAACGTCATCTGGCAGGTCCTGCCGGGCATCTGGTTCCCCGGCCAGCCCATGCCGCAGCTGGTCATCCTCATGCTGGGCGGCGCCTTTGAGCAGATGGCCGGCGGCTTCACCACGGACCTCAAGTACGCCCACTACGCCAAGCTGCCGCCCCGCGCCGTCTTCCGCGGCCACGTGGCGGCGTGCTTTGTCAACTGCTTCATCTACTGCGCCATCCTCGAGGTCATGCTCGCCTACTACAACTCGGACAACACCCTCTGCCAGTGGGACAACAAGGAGCACATGGTCTGCACCTACGCCCAGTCCGTCTACGCCTCCACCATCCTCTTCGGCGCCTTTGGCACCAACAACATGTTCAAGCTGTACCCCATCCTCCCCTGGTGCTTCCTCCTCGGCGCCGCCGTCGGCCTCCTCTGGGTCCTCGCCGAGAAGATCCTCCCCCGCGTGCGCGACCGCATCCGCGCCGCCATGGACGACGACGTCCGCTTCGCCGCCTTTGACCGCCACCTCTGGGGGCCCCTCGCCGGCGTGCTCTCCTGCCTGCACCCGGCCATCGCCCTGTCCGGCGCCCTCAACTGGGCCGGCAACACAAACCTCACCTACGCCACGCTGGGCATCTACCTCGCCTGGGTCTTCCAGTTCTACCTCAAGCGCCGCTACACCGCCTGGTGGGGGAAATACGCCTACATGGTCTTTGCCGGCCTGAACGTCGGCGTCGCCATCTCGGGCCTCATCGTCACCCTCGTCTTTAGCTTTGGCGCCGGCAAGGACGCGACCCTGAGCTGGTGGGGCAACGACGTGCTTGCGCAGGGCGTGGACTACCAGCTGTATAATAATAATGCTTCCCTCAGGGCGCTGCCGGCGTCGGGCCACTTTGGTCTGGAGCCGGACCAGTATCCGCTGGATTGGTAATGGATGGATGGATTGTGGAATTTTTGTCCACGGCTGATGGGGACTTGGGGGATAGATAGGTTCTAATTAGTATTCTTATCGGTCTTCTTCTTCTTCTTCTTGTTAGCCTGTGGACTCGTTGTTTTCAGGCCAAGGGAAAGTTTGCCCAGGGGATTGGTGATGGTGAACTGGAAACAGGCCTTCAATTTATCACAGCCACGCTCACTTCAAGGCCAAGCACGCCTCAAAAAGAGAAGATGAAAATGAGTAGCAAGAAGTGGAATGACGCCGTCTTGGTCCAAGTTAATGTAGACAGACAGACAGACAGACAGACAGACAGACTACTTTGATCCCCAAATCAAACCAAGGAGGCAATGGCCCCGTTTGAAGTAGAAATCTATCAGTCCGGAGGTGATCCATCGTCAAGACCAACCAGCCTGCACATTGCTTTCCAAAACGAGACCAGCGAGACCGGATCGAGTCTATAGTGCTTTCCATGTGATTAATTATGTCTCTTGTTGTACAAGTGGCTTCTACTTAGTTAAACGACGGTGGACCGAGTTCTTGTCTAGCAAAAGGGCCGTGTTTGATCTAGTATAATAAACCACACTCGTCGCAGGATCTAGACTTGGCCGGCGTGTTGGATGCACCGAACACGCATCATCGCATAGACACTAGATCCTATCAAATTACAGTCCAACTCATGTCGAAAGGGTATATATAAGCTTGAGGTTATGCCCATGCCCACTTGTGCGATGTGTTATCTTCTACTAGTCTCCTTGATACATCTCCTTCTACATCCAACCTCTCATCTCCTTCTCCTTCTCTTTCCTTCCTCTCTTCCCCCTCACCCCCAGTGAGAAGCCATCATGTGGTTCACCAAGGTCGCCCTGGCCCTCTTTGGCGCACTACTCGTGTTGTCTGTGAGTTCGTTCCTCCACCTCATTGACCCCCCCCCCCTCAACCCCTCAGTGCTCGAGACAAGACTTTTTGCTGACAGTCTCCCCCGCCCCTCTTTCTTTTTCTCTTTCTTTTTCTCTCTCTCACAGTCTCCAACCTCCGTGTCAGATCATGATACTGGCATCGACTGGTCGTCATCCCTAAACACCACCGCCACCACCACCACACCACTTCTGCCGTTGGTGATGGAGGACAGCCTGTCGTCGCGTGCTTCTTCCCCCGAGACTCTGAGGCTCGACTGTCGGGACTACCCGAACATGCAACGAGACCCGCAGTGGCATCCCGACACGCTCGACAAGGTCAGTTGTAAATTCTGCAAGGGACTGACCCGGGAGTGCGGATTGTGGTCTCATTGGTAAGGAATCCCCCCCTCTTTTCATTCTTGCCTGATAAATGCAATAATTTTTCCTTTTTTTTTCTTTTTCCCCCTCTTCTTCTTTTCTTTTATTTATTCCTAATCTTATGATTGATTACCTGTAAATATATACGTTTTAAAAGGTCCCTTTTCACATTCTTTCTCCCTGGTCATCTCTCTCTCTCTCTCCCCCCAATCTCTTTTTTCCTCAATAAAGTCACACAACCAAAGAAGCTAACCATTTCACCCCTCTTCCTCCTACTACTACAGGAAGGTGGTGCTCCCCAATGACCACCTCTTCGACGGGCAGTTCTGGAAGTCCAAGGACCCCTCCCTGCGAAGACAAGCCTGCGGCCGCTCCCTGTGGATCCTCAACGCGGCCCAGGGCAAGCGCGACGGCGCCTGCAAGATGGACGCCCGGGGCACGGCCACCATCACGTTCAAGACGGTCTCGATCGTGCTGGGGGAGGCTGTCGAGGAGGCGGTGCGGCTGTCGACGTGTGGTTGGATAGAGACCGAGTGCAAGATGGTCAGGTATGTTTTTTTTTGGGGGGTTTTTTTATTTTTAGGGAGGAGAGGGAGATTGGAGACTCCTTTGGACGCAAGGCTAATTAGTGAATATTTAGGTATCTATAGAATCATGAACATTTCGCAGCGGTTTTTGGGAGATGTTATGGTTTTATTCCCATCTTCACAGCTCGAAATTAAAGGGTTTTTTTTTGAGGTTTTTTTTCCAGGCGGGGCTGGGGTAAAATAAAATTAACCCATGACCCACTCAGTCCCTGTTCTGTCTCTTGTTCCCGGCATGTCTCGAGGGTCTCGTGAACTCGTAGTGATGCTGGGGTCGGAGGAGATAAAATATATGCACTGGATCGAATACTTGACGCACCTTCTTCAATACTTGCACAAACATGTCGAACCACCGTCAATCAAGTGAATTCCAACTACCATGACTGCTACCTCCTCAGTGCAGTGGACTGCCGCACACAGGCCATCGCTACCGATCATCACTAAGTAAAGCCTCTCTCTCATCACGTTGCCCCGTGCCAAAGGCGACGAGACAAACAAAGTCCTGCGGCAGCAATCACGCCCGTCGCCCGTCACGCATTGGCCAGTCAACCAGGAAACTCTCGACTGCCCAAATCTTCCTCTCTCTCTCTCCCCCCCTCCTCCAATCCAGCAAAGTCATACTACTTTACTCACGATATCCTGTACTTTTTCTCGATTCCCTCTCTTGCTGCGGGTCATTGAAGGGCAAGACCCAGAATATCTGGACAAGGCCCCCTCCTCGCTCCCCGCCTTGGCCATGCCTGCTCGTTCGTGATAGTCCTGCCGAATAAAAAAAAGTGTGAACGAGTCTCGTAGGCCGGATTCTACCTGCTGCAGAAACAACCTTTCCTCTTGCGCTCTCTTCCCCCCTTCCATAAGTTGTTTTGAAACTTGTTCCCTGGCCCCTCAGGTATGCGGCTTGCTCAAGGAGACCACTAGAGCCATCTGGCTCATGGTCACCCTTCAAGCTGCGACAGTTCGTGGAGTAGTTGTATCGTCCGGGGCGTGCGATGCTGATGAAAAGATGTCGAAATCGCTGATGATTCCTAATCACTTGCTCTGTCTGGCTGTGACCAGATCCAAATGTCGTGTGGGTGTGTGTGTGTGAAATGTGAGTGTGGGTGTGTGAGTGAGTCAGAAGAGTGTAGATAATCAATTGACCAATATCGCTGGTGCCCGGCGCTGCTGTCAAACTTCATGATTGGTGGTGATTTGTTGTGTCCACACATAACGGATACCAGGACCCGGAAGATTATTGACAAAAGACTGACGAGGTTTCGTCGGAAAAAAAAAAAAAGTTGAGGTGGGCTTCCCCCCCCCCCCCCCGGGCCTTTTCACTTGGCCTCCTCCGGGGCATCGGGCGCTCGGGTTTGAGGACCACCATGGGTTGGCGACGGTCCGGGAGGAGGCGGGCCAGAGAAGTTCTTCCCGCCATAGTTGTTACCTCGGTGCTGGGGTCCGTGCTGGTGGTGCATCTGCTGGGGGCTCGTGCCGAGCTGCTGCTGCTGCTGCTGCTGCTGCTGCTGCTGCTGCTGCTGCTGCTGTACTCTCATGTTGCCCACTTTTTTTTTTTTTTTTTTTTTTCGCAAGCGCGCCCCCGTTAGTACTGACGTCCCGAGGAGCTGTATCGCCTGTTGTTCAACTTACTTTGGCCTGGCTGCTGAGGCGCGAACACGGGCTGTTGGTACTGGGGCATGGCACCGGGGCTCATCCCGTACATGTGCTGGCCCTGCTGGGAGCCCTGGTGCGCCATCATCGGAGCAGCTGGCCGTCCGGGGCTCGGGTATCCGTTGGCACCCTGCATGGCCTGGGGAGGTACGGGTCCGGGGGGCACAAAGTTAGGGTGGGCGCCTGGGTATGCCATGGGCATCTGCGGGGTGCCCTGCATCATGGGCGAGGGGGCCGTCATGTAGCCTGGCCCCATCATCATCGGCGGTCCCATCTGTCCGTGCTGCTGTGGCATGTACTGGGGGCTCTGCGCAAAGTTGCGCATCTGCGGGCCCCCCATCGGTGGCGCGCCGGGGCCCAAGAAGCCAGGCATGACAGGCTGCGAGTAGGGCAGGTGAGAAGGCGAGTTCATCATGTTAGGATAGGCCATCGGGACCTGTCCTGGTCGCGGGGATGCGTACGACTGTGCCGAGTTCGAGTGCATCATCCTGGTGCCGTCCTCCCCGTTGTTGAACGGCACGTGGGGGCCGTGAGCCGGGTGACCACCGTGCATCTGCATGGGTGGCATGTGTGGCGACTGTCGAGGGCCCGCGCTCTGTGCCCCCTGCTGCAGGTGGAAGGGGAGCTGGTGCTGGTGTGGTATCTGGGGTGCCACGGGGGCGGGGTTGGGGGTGGCCATCGTGGCAGTGTACGGCGGTCGGTCGAAGAGTTGCTTGTAGCTGATCTTATCCTTGCTGTCCTCTTCCCGAAGAGACTTCCACGTCGGCAGCGTGTCGAACGCCGGCCGCAGCCCACCATTCTCCTCCCAGGCGCGGTTGTTCGTCTGAGGTGCCTTGATCGACTGGACGTGGCTGAGGATGAAGCACTTCTTGATGTCGATTGACTTGATCTTGCGGCGGATGACAACGGTCAGGGTTACAGGCGGGGTGCCGCCGCCGCCGCCGCCGCCGCCCTGCTGGTGGTGGTCAACAACAACATTGTTCATTGCCGAGCGGGGGCTCGAGGCAGCACTGGGTCCTGCGGGGATGAAGGGCTGCGCGTTGGGCCGGAACTCTTGTGTGTTGGGGTTCAGCCTGGGACCTGGGACCATGTGACCCGGCGGGACGCCGGCGTGGCGGGGTGGAAAGGCTGGGCCCATGTTGTTGGCCGGTCCGGTGGGAGGCATGCGCGCGTCTGGCGCCATGCGGTGGGGCTGCTGCATCATCCTCTGCTGCTCGCCGTTGCGCAGGTGCTGTACCAGATGGCCGCCCTGCTGGCTGTGGCGCGGTAGGTTCTGGCCCTGTCCGCGATCGCCGCGGTACTGCTGCTGGTACGAGCCTGGGGTGTAGGACTGACGATTGCCAGGGTGGCGGTTGGCGCCCCCAGCGCCGCCGGCATTCGCGTGCTGTGGCTGTGCAGGACCCTGACGGGACGTGGCACGGCTCTCGGTGGTGGTGGTGGTGGCAGCGGCGGAGGAGGCAGGTGTCTCAGTGCTAGACGATGCAGGCACGAGCTCCGTCGACTTGGACTGCGCCGGTTTGGGGGCGGCGGCGGCGGCGGCGGCAGCAGCAGCAGCAGCAGGAGCACCAGCACCAGCAGCACCAGCAGCACTAGCAGCACCAGCAGCACCAGCAGCACCAGCAGCACCAGCAGCACCAGCGGCACCAGCACCAGCACCAGCAGCAACGCCCTGTTGGGTCTTGTTGGTATCAGTCTTCTTGGCCTCGTCCTTGGCACGCTGTACCTCCTCGGCGTTCTTGCGAGCCTTGTCCTGGATCTCCTGCTGCTTCTTGGGGTCCTTGGCAATGATACCGATCAGGTCATTGGGGACGGGCGTGCCCAGCTTGAACTTGGCCGCGAACGCCTTGAGCTCGTCCAGCTTCTTGCTCTTAGCAGCCTTCTCCTTGCCCTTCTGGATCTGCCGCTGTGTATCACCAAATGACTTGAACGCCGCGAGAACCTCCTTCTCTATTGGCTGGCTCCCTTTGGTGGCAATCGCGCCATTTCGGGTGACGGTGAGAGACGACCGCAGGGCTGTGGTTGGCTTTTCGGCTAGTTTGAGGTCGGTCTGCGTCTTGGTTGTGCCCTCCGCGGGCTTCGCCTCCTCCTTGTTGTCGGTGGCCGCCTCGGCAGGCTTGGTGGCCTCTGGTGATGACTTCTGGGGCTGGGAGCCCCTGTTGCTGTTGACAGGGCTCTTGGTGTCGTCCTGCCTGGACCCGGTCTGTCTACCGCCGGTGCTGTTCGGGGCAGCCCGCAGCTGTGATGAGATGATGGCCGGGTCAACGGGGGCCCCCTTGACGGTGGCGGATCCGGTCGGCGCTCGTCTTGCTGGCGGCGTGTACTTGTTCGTGGCCTGGCTGCCGAGGGGCGGGAAGTCTGCGCGCTTGACACCGCTGTACCTGTAGCAGAAGGGGTTAGCGCGAGAAAACGAACAGCAAACAGCAGCGACGACAACAGCACTACTGCTGCTGGTGGTGCTGGTGGTGGTGGTGGTGGTCTTATGAGTAGAACATACTTGTCCTCTTCGTCAGCACCATCATCGCCCTGTGCGACGTGGTCCATCATGCGCTCCTCGGCGGCGTGCGCAGAGGTCGCGTTGCTGCCCTCGATCTTACGAGCCAGCCGGTCGGCCCGCGCGACCGCGTCCTTGTAATCAGGACGGCTGCGGTCGAGGGGGGTGGTGTAGAGGTTCTCGTCGTAGTCGGACTGGACGCCAAACTTCTTCTCGTTGACAGCAAACTGGTCCCAGGGCTTGTGGCTGTCTGTGGAGTCCTCCAGGCCGCCGTCGACAAGGCCGTTGCTGGCGGTGGCGGCGTCGCCGGCATCCCATCGCTGGAGCTCGCGTCTGTCGCCGAGGCGGCCGCTCGAGATGCTGCTGTCGGTCTGGAAGCCGGACCTGTTGCCTTGTGGGTCGTCAGCGCTTGACTTGTTGTTGCTGCGAGGGCGCTGGCGGGTCGCCATACCGTTGTGCGGCTTGTGCACGTTGTTGCTGTTCCGCGGGTAAGGCATCGCGGACTGCCGTTTGCCGAAACCGTTCATCGCTTCAGCGGAGCCAGCCTTCTTCTGCTGGACCATTCTGGGACGGCCGCTGGTCGGTTCGGGGGAGCTGTGGGCATAAACGTCTTCGAATTCGGCTCCGTCGTTGACGGTGAGCTGGCCGCACTGACCCTGGGGAGCAGATAGATTTATAGTGAGCCTCTCTTTCTGTCCCAGGCGAGGTGGAGAGGGCACAGGCACAGGTGGTTTCAAGTGTGTAGGGCAGGAATTGAAAAAGGGGCGGAGAGGGAGAGAGTCAGTGTGTGTGTGTGTGTGTGTTGAGGTCATGGTGGAATTTCAGATGAGGTGTGACAGCACAGCTCGAAGCATGTGGGACCGGGTGGGTCGGGTCCGCGCAAGGCGCAGAGGCCAGGGCGCAACGACAAGTAGTATAGTAGTAGTAGTAGTAATGCAGTAGTGGTTTGACGCGAGGGACTGATTGATTGTAGGTAGTGTTGAGGATGTATGTGTGTGTGTGTGTGTGCGTGCTCACTTACCTCCTTGACGCGATTGAAGAAACTATTCCACGCTGGCTTGGTCGCAGCAGGATCGGGGTATTCTTGCGCTCGGGGGGGATTCGACCGGCCGGTAGTACTGGGGCTGTCGGGAGTCCAGGCCCTGTGTTGAGTCGCGGAGGACTGTCTTGAGGGTTGGGTTAGTATGATTGCCAGGCAGAGATTCACAGTGACTTCTCTCTCCCCTCTTGTGGAGTGGCTCGGCGGGAAGGACGACGAGCCCAGCACGGACGTCTTTCCGGCAACGCCGATGTACGATTGAGGGTTGAAAGGGTTGTAGAGTAATAGGAGGAGGCCTTGATGGTTGGAGCAAGGCTGGTAATTGATCTGGGGAGGTTGTCGAGAGGGGCCCAAAGAAAAATAGAGAGGGTTGGGATAAGAGGAAGCAGGGGTGGGAAGGGGGAGAAGGGGGGGGGGGGCGGGAAAGGCCCAGTTGCAGTGGCCGGGTAGGGGAGGTTGTTGTGGTATTTTTCTTTATTAACA